>BJBW01005789.1:1539-162450 GCA_004320125.1 Scolopax mira
ATCTAATCTAAATTTCCCTTGCTGCAGCTTCATACCATTTCCCATTGTTCTCTAGCAGTAATTTCTAAATGTCTATCACCTTTCTCTGATGAAATGTCAGAGTGGGAGTCCTCGTTAATGTGGCCTCCTTCAAACCGTGGCATGCTTTCCTTTGGTTTAATCTTGACAGTTATTAGCTCTATCACATCTTAGGAGAGTATTAATTTTACTTAGAAGACTTCAGCCTTTGTGCTTTCTTAGAACTTTACCTTCATCTTTGTTTTATTTTTCTAAGTTATTTTGCAAAGGAAGTGAATTATTCTGTTAACAGCTTAGAAATGCATGTTCAGACTCAGATTGACAAAAGACAGTGATCATCCTTTCTGTTACTGTTATCTCTTTCTAAACTATGGAATTGGATGATGGGATCTTTTGAGGACCCTTCCAACCTGGGCTGTGCTATGATTGTGTCATTCAATGTGCTATTCTGAATTACATGATTCCATAAAAGGTGTTTTGTCCCAGGATTTTGCGCATTGTACAAATTCAGTTGGTCGATATTATGCTAGGAAATGTTTCTGCACTACGCAGTAAACAGTCCATTTCTTACCAGCTGATCCATCAGAGTCTGTGCGATCTTCATTTTTTATTAACTACTTAATAATGCCTATCTGATGACCAAAAAGATTCACAACTCTAGCTGTGACCAGTGAGCAGACAGTTTCATGACAGTGTGGCAGAAGAGATATAAATAAAGGTGAACCAAGGATACTGGAAAATTCATAGCAAATCTTCTATACATCTCCATTATGTTTGTTTCTCCTTCCTGAGAGGAAGGTCTGCTAGTTATTAACAAACCTTGCACATTCTCTACTTTCCTTTTAGTGTCTTCACTGGAACAAGATGGTGTGGTTTGTATCAGAAACTGCTCAAGGTGACTGACAAAGAAAGAGTCCTATTTAGTGAACCTCGTTCAGAATTTCATTACAAATTGAACTTTTTGCATGACCAAAAAATAGTAATATCACTTTTTTACTGTTTTGAGTTTTGTACTTTTAACCATTCTGATAGCATTCTCTGGAATATCTAAATGTTATATGAGAACCAGTGTTGGAGTTTCCAGTCAGTTGTAGCATGAAAGCCTTGGAAATGTTGCAAAACCGCTTGCTGTTGTGAGAATTCCAGCTTAGTGTCTGCCACATAGGCATTTGGAGATTCATCCAAAATGAATTCACCTCTTTCAATGCTTATTCAGAGGGATTCCTAGGAGATTCGCTCATCAGCGGGCATGTAATAAATGTCCATGCTGTGCTCACTTTATAGGAGTTATACTCAATACTGATTTAAAATAGTTAGCTCAGGTTTTGGTGGAAGTCCAGTGGTGACAACAGAGGAGTCAGTGCAGACTTACCTATCTTTACTAGGGAGAATTTGTAGCCCTTGCTGGTATTTACATGGTTATTAATACCCATCTCTTCTTGCTACATACTGCAGTTCCTTAAAATTATCAAATTCTTGTTTGTGCCAGGATTTATAGCAAGTTTGAAACTTTTGAAAAAAAGCAGCAGATGAACTAGTGAGTAAACGTCAGCAATTTCTCTGTCAGAGCAGCCCTTCCCAGCCTCCCTGGCAATTTACGTGGTGGTGGCTCTCCATCCCCACGGCGGAGCCCTCAGCATCCACCATAACTGCCATCCTGCACAAAGTGCCAAATTCAGCCTTGGCAGAGGCAGGCACGGCTTTATTGGTGTTACTGGCCTTGCATCCCAAGTGATTTATGTCCCTCTATCTTTCCCTGTGCTTGAAAGGCATGTAAACCCAGAGGCGTGCTAAGACCTTCTAAAAACAGATTCTAAGCTGAGTTTTGCTGCAGCAGCAGCGACCGGTGAGCTCTCTGGCAGCCTGATGGGGGCTGCCCCTGGCCACAGGTGGTTCTCGTTAGTGGGGAGAGGGGAGCCTTGGCTCTCCCAGCGACGTGTGTGCCGTGTCCGGAAACTGAGCCTAAGCTGCAAACATAAAAATCAGTCACCATCGCGTGACATAATGTTGGCGAATTGCCACCTCCTTGCCGTCTCCTGCCCCCAAATAGCCATGTGTTGCCGTAAAAACAGCCAAAGGTGCCTCTTTCTTGGGATCCTTTGAAATGCTGGGATGAGTGGAACAGAGGGAAACGGCAAAGATTTTGCAAGTGCTGATGTATACTGATAAAATTCATGCTGATTCTGGTTTGAAATGGGTGTGCGGTTGCTCTTGTAACAGAGCCTTCCCACTTTCATGTCCATGGACCCATCTGACTGGTGTTGGACCAGCACACCTCTCTGCTGAAAGAAGCTCTGCTCATGGTCAGGGAGAGACGGATGACTCCACTCCCCAATACACACACTGTGTCTTCTTCCATGTATCTGATTCCCACACTGATGCTTGAATACAGACTCCCTGCCTGTCACAGGCTGTCCTGTGTGGACACGCAGAGGATGTCTGTGAAGAAGTGGCCTTTTAATTTTCTTTAATTTTAATTTTCTTTAATTTTTTAAAGAACACATCTACATTCTATGATCATTGAGCAAGTGTCTGCAAAAAAAGACAGAGAAAGGGTGGACAGACATCAATCCCTCTCCCCCTACCTGGTTTGGATGCAATTGCTTCTGGTATTGGGAGATGTGGATTAAAATTAGCAAACTTCTCTTGGCATTACAAACTTGTCTACTGTTTTCCTGAGGTCTGCTCACCAGCCTTTATTTTCATACTGTGGCATGCCCAGAAATTGTGATGATAAATATTTAGCGCTTATGTAGTTCTTTGTGTTTTCGTCTCAGTATATAAACATTGTCAGATGAATCATCCCACATTCCTCAGAGGTAGTAAAAAAGACAGTCCTGACTAACCTCAGTTGAGCACACACCAGGGAATTAGTCCTTGTCTACACCAGAGGGGGTCTCCATCAGTTTCTCTAAACACTCAGAATGGATGTGCTCTTGTTTATGTTCATTTAATTGAAGTTGGGAACTTACTGATAAAAACTGAGCCAACCAGGTGCAGTTTATAACCAATTTAAAATCAACTCTGTTATATGACTGTGGTTTTGCAATTAGTTAATTAGATATTTTCCTCACATTTCCCAAGCCTTATTGTTCATCATCCCATTATCTTTGGTATTTTATTTTCTTTTTCTGTTTAAAAACAAATGGGAATCATAACTTGCATTTCTGCCGTAGAGCGTTCTCTGCTAAAAAAAGAATATCTTCTTTGCTCATATTTTCTACCACAGAATCTCTTACTTTGGATATCAATCACTCTTGCTTTTATTTCAATCTGTTTTACCACTAGCTGAATAAGTGGAAAATCTCTTTATCCTCTGCATGCATCACTGAACCTAGAAGACTGTCCCAATGTGACTTAAAAGTATCATCGTTCCCTTTCAGAGGTGGAAAAATTCCTTAACAGAAAAATTAGATGAATTGCATAACCCACCCAAGATAGCCAGAGCTTGGAATAAAACCTTGTTTTGGCTGCGGACTGTGTCCTTAGGTTCCTAGATCAGAGACCAAGTTACCTCAAAGTTAAGAGGAGTATGAAGATACACTGTAAAACAATGTCTGCTCTTATGCATGTTATTCTAAGAGGTAGCAGAAAATCTCTTAAGCTGGCAAGCTTAAGCTAGTTGCATGGCTAGTTGGTGTGAGGGTCAGTTGCACATTCTGGTAGCACGATCCCAGTAAATGATGTAAATTTTTCACCGAAAGAGTGATAGGGCATTGGAACAGGCTGCCCAGGGAGGTGGAGTCACCATCCCTGGCTTTGTTTAAGGGCCGTTCAGGTACAGTGCTAAGGGACATGGTGTAGGGGATGACTTTGTAGAGCAGGGTAGATGGTTGGACTCGATGATCCCAAGGGTCTCTTCCAACCTAGACAAGTCTATGATTCTATGATGCTTTGTTATTTGAGCATGGGCTCCTTTTTCTAAATTATTTCTCCTGAAGCTTTATACTCAGTGGACTAGCTGTGTAAACCATCTGTCCTTCTCCCAGCACCTGAGCTTAGGAAGACTGTCTGTGGGCTGCACTACCTGTTTGAGTTTTGGGAGCGGTCTGTCCTCCCTTCACGTTCCCTGCTTAGCTTGTGTGAGCCTTTGTGAGGTGGGACTGTTGGCTCCTTTCCTTTCACCAGCTCTGCCAATTCACTTTGAAAAGTCAATAACCTCAGTTACTAATTGGCGCAGTAGGACGTCGTTAAGCCGTGCCTCCTGCTGTGTGCTGAGGTGTCCAAGCTCACCTCTGGCAGAGTGATGCCTTTGGGGCCATGGATGTTTCTGAACATGCCTTCGGTTTTCCGTCTCCCACTTTCCACATGGTTCCTTAGAAATCTGGACCTGCTTTCTCATTACTTTCATCTCTGAGTATAAAATGCAACTAAATGTTAAAAATCTTTAATTTTGTTGGCACCATTTGTGTGGTGTCTTTCCCGAGGCAGTGCTGTTCAGCATAAGTTGCTTTTCATTGCACCATATGGTCACAGGGAACTTGTGTGTGTGTGAGGAATGGGAGTGGGTGGCAAACCACTGCACCTGGTGCCAACCAGCCTCCTCTGCTGGGGTGGCTTTTCTTTCTCCATCCTCTCATCTCAGCAGCCTTGCCTCAGCTCCTGCAGCCGCTGTGCTCCCCAGGTTCTTTCTGGTTTGTAGCTGAAACTGTTTGAATTTCAAAGGCTACAGCAACATTGCTGCTATTCTAGCTTACTCATGTGCCAAAAAGAGCGATATCAGTATCAGCGCTCACCAGAAATTCAGAGAAGAGCTGAGTGTATCATGGGTAATGAAACAGTTTGTGGATCCAGAGAGGAAACCCACTGAGAGGATAGATCTCCTTCATGCCTTTGAAGATAGGGTTTCTTTCTTAGTTAGCAAGGGCTTCATAGATCCACATCTACTATTAGTGATAACAGTGGGGAATTACTGCCTCTTAGGCAATGAAAGCATATTACAAGCTTTTGGAATAGAAAGTCAGTACAAAGCTCAATTATTGAATGCAATGTAGTATATATCTCACAAATCTTTATGTTCAGACTTAAATTCCCCTCAGGGCAGCTGCTTTATTTCAGATATATGAAATATTTGAATGTCTGAAGTTGGTAATTTTTAATGGATGTCCAATCCTTAACAGCTTCTAGTCACATAGTCTCAGAGAAAATTCCATTATCCGGTTACTTTAAAAAAAACAGGTTATGTAGCAGATACTATATAACATCCTGTTTTAAAGTTGTTAATTCACTTGAGAGCAAAGTGATTTTATTGTGGCTGCTTATATGGTTGTTTTGTTCTCCCTGAATTAAGATTTGTGTTGTATTTACAATTTTTGCAAGCTTTTCTGTAATTCAGAACTCTTAAAGCTATCCTTTCTGTTCTACAGCTTCCTGGATTCATGGCTCATAATTTCTCTCTGTCCTCATTATGTGGATTATATTAGCATACAAGTTTTAAATTACTTTTTTTTTTTTTATGAGGTTTCTCATGCAATAGATGTGCGTTTGAAATTAGTTTTCCTTTAAAAGAAAAGTCACTGATATTCAGAAGAGGGTGGGAGATATACCAGGGCTGGTTTTGTCATTGCCAGAAAAGCTTTGATCCAATAGAAGCTATGGAAACCAAGACTTGGTAGAAAAAAAACGTACATCTGCTAAAGAGCTATAGAAATATGATGACATTAAAACAAAAGTTAGAATGATCTACTTATCCACCAAGCCTATATTCACTGTGTGTATGCCTGTATTACAGCGTTGTGATAGCAACACTCTGAAGGAAAACACTTCCAGTCTTAGTCTACATTTTCAGATATTTCAAAAAAAGTTATTAACTGTTAAGCTGAAATTTATCATAATACTTCTCAACCCAAACAATCACATTTTTGTGTTATTGTTAATATGGCACAGTTCCACTTAACCAGTTCTGAATTATCCAAGACTGAACCAAAGCAAGGTCTAGGGCTTTTAAGTGCTAAAAATGGTTGCAATGCTTTTTAAAGCTTGTATCATTCCAAAATGGATAAATTTAATAACTTTAGTCCAGCTGTGGACTGAGTTTTGTATCTGCAGTATCTCCCTACACAGTTGTCCTGCTGATCTGAGGAGCAGGCATGAAGGATCAGCTCCTTCTTTATGGAATCTTATAAATAATGTGATTTGGAAGGGCAAATGCCAATTTTGACATCCATCTTTTTTTTTCCCCTGAAAAAGCCACATGAAACCAAATCCTCATCTTATCCCTAATTCTTTGGGACATTTAATGCATTTTCCCACCTCTTTTCTCCTTGTCTTTTGCTATTTTTATAAAAACGTTTTGTCAATTCAGTGTACCCTGGAGCATTAGCCCTGATGTGCTCTGAATTCCCAGCCTATAGCTTAGAGAGTAGCAGCCTTCTGGATAGCAAGCATGGGCCTGGAGGTACCATGGCTCTGGCTGAGTCCTTTCCAATGGCACGTATTTCTTTGGGCATATAGCCAAATGATGTACTGGGGGGAGTGGGGTGGCTCACAGGTTTACATTGGAAAAGGCTTTACGGATATAATTTTATGGATCATAACATGTGTGTAGCTCTGCCATCCAAGTACAGAAAACTTGACAGGATAGCTCATGTGAATGAAAAACTCCTAACTCTTAGGAGGAATGTGTAGAAATTATATTTTCTGTTTGCTAATTTACTTTTTATTTTTTTCCACTCCTCCTCTCTTTTCCCCAGGGCATTTTCCAATTCAACAAGGGTCTGTACCTCCTTTAAGTTAATGCTTGAAAAAAGTTTCACTCTTCAAGAAATGTTTAGAGTTTGGGACATAGCCCTTTCAGTATTTCAAGTACTCTTCTTCATGAATCTCGATCTTTGGGGCTTGTCTTGTGAAACCTGAAGTTTTGCCTTTTCTCCCTGTATGTCTGCCCTTTTTTCCCCATGAAAAGATTTCTAACACTGTCACCACCAGCCTGCCCCCCCAAAAGGCTACACTTTCTTTTGGCCTCTCTGAGGATTTACTGTTGTTAAATTTCTGGTTTTGTAAATAAACTCTGTTCTTTTTTCTGCCCTCTCCTCTCCTCTCCTCTCCTCTCCTCTCCTCTCCTCTCCTCTCCTCTCCTCTCCTCTCCTCTCCTCTCCTCTCTTTTCCTCTCTTGTTCAGCCACTTTTAGTATCTCCATTTAGGGCTCATCCATTCAAATGTCAATCAATCTTGATAGTCTCCTACCCCAGACATGTAGGCACCGCGTCCCTCCACTTCCATGTGAGGAAAGTGAAATAAGTATGCTCTAGAAAATATCCAGATGACATGAAGACTCAGACAGTTCCTAAAATCCAACAGAAATTCAGAAGTTGTACAAAGATGGATTCCCAAATCCAGCCCAGCACAGTGGAACTTTCTGATGCTGTTGCTGTGAATAACCATCCAATCTGTACTGGCCCCAGCAAAAGATTCCTGTAATCATAAATACTGAACCAGGAAATGCAGCTCCTGAAGTGCAGACATTTCTTCAAACTGTAATCCTCATTGCCCTGTTCTGGATTTAATTTCCAGCCTGCTACCATGTCAGGGAGTTGCAGACTTGCATCATTGTTTTATTTTATTTTATTAGTCTATGGTAAATCTTTTCCTGAAACAGGAAACAAGTCCTGTGAAATAATCTTTCCTGCTTAAATCTGTCAGTATTTGTAATGTACATCCAGCTTATTGCGAATAAAGAGCAAATGTTACATGCAATAACAGGAATATTTGCATGAAGTTGGCTTGAAATAGCTGTTAAAAAGTCTTGGAAATTATAAGATACCATCTGTGATTTGATAATTTTCCACAAAACTCTGTGTGTGTTTGTGTTCTAAGTACATTATTAAAACCATAGTTTATTTTGAGTTCTCCATTCCCAAAGCCCATCTTGATTTTGTATTATGGTACAATATAGATTTTATATTGCAATATACATAACTCATAACTCATATACATAACTCATGGTGCCGTATACATACTCGTAGTAGCAGCTATGTGTGAGAAAGTTAAAAAAAGGATTGCTCTTCTGAACTGTCAGATCTCCATACCTTACTGTTGCTGGAGGTGAGGTCATAAATTGCAAGTATCCTCAGTGTTGTAATTACCCATTAAAATCAGTGATGCAGTTCTCCTTGAATATGAGATCTGCAATTTCTAAACCAATGCCACTTAAACACCCCCACCAACCTCTAAAACTACACTTAGTAACCTTAAAGAAATTGGTGTGGTTGTCTTGAAAAAAAGAGAAGCAGTACAGCATACATTACTCTCATGCCTAAAAATCCCTATGTTGTCCCTTCTCTTATGGTTATATTTTCTTTCTAGTTAAACCAGATACACAATTCTCCATAAAGGTGCACATTGTTATTGCTTCCCTTGATAAAAGATAGCACAGTCAACATGCTCTGAGATTTCAAACATCCTGCTTTACATCCTACATAAACAGTAGCTTCTGGCTACTAACAAATGATTTAGCATCGCGTGGAATTTGCTTGCTTCCATTTTCCACCCAGTTAGCTGGTTTCACTCTGTTTCTTGTTCCTTTCACCTTGAAAAACTATGTTTAAGAATATAAACGAGAAAATTGATTGTATTAGGTGAACTCTTGCTTCCTTTCTTTCTTATCTCTAGTCCTGTACTATTTCTTAGGGTAGCTGAAATTGTCTTTCTTTTCCTCATTTTTTATGAATGAAGAATATTTAAAGCTATGTCATTATATTAACATACTTAGTTATTATATTGTCATAGTTTTATGCCTCTGACCAGAATGATTTGCAATAAGTGGTGTTTAGGAAAATGTTTGACAAATCTGCATGCAGTTTTAAGCTTTTATATGTTTGCCAGTGAAGCAAAGCCAGACAATTTGAGTCATCACACATTGGAACCTAGATAGAATATGTGAAAATAAAACAAGGCAGCATCCAAATTCATGAACATTTGTAATTAGTCTACTGAGGTTGAGCAAATTGAGACTCAAAATCCACTACACTCTCAGACCCTTCAGAGGAAATGTAATCAATAGGACATGATAACAGACATTTTCCTGCCACTGTGAATCACTTCACATCCTCTTTGATCGAAAGCACTGAATGAATTTTTTATGTGTTGTTTGCACATTGTCAGGAGTTAGGTCGGCCTCATGAAAAAAGCTGTTGTGTGTCTTCTGCTTCCACTTAGTGAGTCAGAAGAGAGTCTGTAAAACATTGTAAGCTATTACTTGGAGGCTTTCTCGAGAAAACATGAATGTTTTTGTTATATTAATGTATTCTGATGCATATTTTTAAGTGCTGTATGCAAGGCAATTGTTTCTGTTGCTAAAGTGACACTATTCATGTAATTTTTGTTCCCAGTCCTTAAACAAATGAAACAGCTCTCAAACTCAGACCAAATTTCAACACAGTCTCACCCCAAGTTTATTCAGTGAAGTTAAAGAAAACCTCTAAGATAGAAAGTTCACTTCCATTCAAGTTGGATTTTCTAAATCTCAAAATAGTTGTGGTGAACTTTGGTAACCATGAATTCAGGATTTCTCTCACTGCCTCCATAGCCTGTCATATAGTGGGACTATTTTCTCCTCTCTTCATCTCTTAAGCTTAATTGTCCTTGAATATTTTTTCCCCTTGTTTATGTGTATTATTGTGTATTATTAGAATACACATTTGTGTATTCTAAACTGATCAGTTTAGAAATTGTAGCAATTGCAATAAAAAGCACTGTAGCATTAAAATATCTTTCAATTTCCTAACTGTCCCAAGAAGCCCAAATATATTTGGATAAACATGTAAATGTAAGCTTCCACTCTGGTATTTTGAGTGGTGCCCAATGTGCTCCTTAGGCTGTAGAAAGAGGGGAAAGCTGTGCAGTGCAGTGGAGGTGGACTGTAAGTGCTGGTTCTGGACCATCAAATGAGGTTGCTATAAATTATGAAGCTCAAAGAAGATACAGGAAAATGATTCCTGCTCTGTCATGTAGTGAAAAGTCTATGTAGTGGGACACATGGTAGTAGGAAGATGCAGCAACTGGAAATCTCATCTAGACAAAACTATTATAGAAACAAAATGCTGTAGAAAATAATAAGGTGGTAGAAGATTTGCTATCATTTGAAATCAAGCTTGGATGCCTTTCTAAACTATAACTGTAACTCAACCACAGGTTATTTGTTTGATACAAGAATTATTGTGTGTCCTACATTGTGCAGGAAGTCAGAATTATTACTTCCCTTCCTGGCCTTGGAAATTATGAGGCAAATCCTGGTCTGAAATCATCTCCTAAAACATCAGTACGTGCAGGATCTGAACTGACATATTTTTACAATGAAAAATGTTCCAGATCATTTATACTGGAGGCAAAATTCACAGACCTAACAGATCTGTAACTGCTGTGTTTTATAGTTCTGTATATGAAACATATATTTATTGGGAGGGGATGTAACCATTTTTTGTTCATATTTAATACCATGACTAATTACTAACACCAATTGTTATACTATAATTAATGTAATAATTATTGTGTATATTGTGTAATATAATGCATGCTGGAGAAATTTTAGCAATGTGCATAATGCACTAATAAATTTGGTACTGCAGCAGCTTCTTAAGCCAAAGATCTGTGGGTGCAAAAGGAATTGGTTTTTCTGTTTCCAATTAAAATTGAAATTGCTTTTCTGATTTTCAATGCTAGACTGATATAACAAGTTTGGGGTTTTTTATGGTCACAACTTACAACCTTGTCAGGGCGTCACAAAAGATGAAAGTGCATCTGCCAGGAGGGTGATTCACAGATTCAGTAGGAAGCTTTGCTGGGAAAACAAGGTTGTAGAGTAGGAACTGAACAAAAGGATATGGCCTTTATTTTAAGAGGTGTTTTTCACTGTGTTATTTCAGAGCATTCCTCAGTCAGACATTCAGGTTCCTCTTGTCCCTTTGTAATTTCTAAAATTTTCCAAATGATTTCTACTGTACTGTGTTTTTTTTTAATGAAATGCATTTGCAGAATGTTTATGAAGACTTTGAAAAATGTGATTTACTTCTTTGCAAGAAGAGAGAGATTAATCTACTACATCTTACAAACCTCCAGTTGATTTTGACATTAAACACATTCTTTTGAAAAGCAAAGTATTTCCATTAGTAAATAGCTGCTCAGTCTTTCTTTTATTTGTGTTCTATATCCAGTCATGTGACGCTTGTCTTGTTTGGCATCTGGTTTCCCCCACTTAGGACTTATTCTGACTTTACTGATGGTCTACATGTAAGTTGTCTAAGACAAAATCACAGTAAGATCAGAGTTGGGCAAAAATATAGCTGATCATGATCAATATTGAATATAAAAACATCTTGGTTGAATGAAGTATGCAGAACTGAATAATACCCTAATATATGTTGCTTACTGTAAATGTTTATACATTTTATGTAAGTCATTTGAATAAGAGAGGATGTCTGTATGTCTCTGAAAAATGTTCTGTCCTAGCAGTTCTCACTGAAAACAATGATGAATCATAAATATTAAATGAATAGCAACTTGTAGCCTTATTGGAGGCCAGAACAGACAGAATGAGCATTCCCAAGGTGTCAGGGCATTTCAAATTTGATAGATGGGGAATATTGTGTTGAGTAGCTTTGTGACTAACAAGTCTCAAAAACCAAGGATAATTCAGAAATGAGGAGCAGTTCCTCCAGATTCATGATTTATGAGACAAAGTGAAATGGGTTAAATAACTACATGGTTGGTCAGGTGGCAACTAAGAGGGAAGAGTTACATTGTAACATGTATATTTGGTGAATGCAAGATCAGAAGGAAGCAAAATTAAGTCCCATAATATAATGTATGGATAATTTGAAGCAGGCAAATGAAACTAGCAGAATGAGGAGTTAACTGAAACACAATAAAAACTTCCTGACTGGTAGGATTATGTGGAATGTTTCTTTAGTGAAGATAAAAGTAAAACACAAGGTTTTGAGACTTTATACTTATAGTACATAATGCTATGTACTGTAGCAATGGAATATGTGATATGAAGATCATGTCTGCTTGGCTGAAAGGTCCAAGGATCTCCAGAAACTCATCTTTCCCGCATTTCTGTAGGAAATATTCATCACTCACTGTCAATCCAAAGACTTTTTACTTTAGTAAGAAATTGATTTAATTCTGATTCTGTTACGTTTGTGAAACAGAAATAGGGTGATTCGTTCAGTGCTCACATGTAAAAGCTTAAAATGAAACAAAGATGGAGGCATGTGTTGAGAAATTGAGGTAGAAGATGAAACTAATAGGAA
This sequence comes from Scolopax mira, assembly GCA_004320125.1. Taxonomy (NCBI): domain Eukaryota; kingdom Metazoa; phylum Chordata; class Aves; order Charadriiformes; family Scolopacidae; genus Scolopax; species Scolopax mira. The sequence continues at coordinate 13,809 of BJBW01005789.1, forward strand.
CTCAACAACCCAGATCATTGATGGGCAAAAATTACAGTCAGTTGGCAGAGAGGAAAGCAGACAAAACAAGATGTTCCCCTTTGCTGATAGAAATATGAACAGAATACAGTTCAGGGTGAATTTCAGTCAGATGGAGCCAAACCGTAGGACTAGTCCTGAATGTGCTTGGATGCTACGGAAGTTTGAATCTGGGTCAACTCCAAACACAGCTCTGTCAGCTCCTTTAATTTACAAGAATTTATTTTGTATGCAGGATGTCTTTGTGCTTTTTTTTTTTCTTTTCCACTTTTGGATCCATGCAAAAGCCCTGAGAAGTCTTAAAGTTTATACCCTTTGGCATATGTTGACAACAAAAATGAGAAGTGAGTGCTGATAAATTGTTTAATAAAATGCTATAGAGCTCTAGTTCTGGCAGTTAATGGTATTATACCTATGCCACAAAACCCCAGTGAATGAACTGGTATAACCTCTCCTTTGTCATATTCTTTTCACTCTATAGCATCAAAAGGGCAGATTTCAGCATTACGTCTCTGTTGAATGTCATTCTTTGTATTTATTCACCCTTTCATGTTGGATCTTGCTAGGTAAAGGAAGGAATCTTTTAGATGTTTAATATTTACAATTAGGTCCCCCAGCAGAAATATTTTTTTTAATATATTTGGTTTACTCTTTCAGAGTAACAATATTTGGGGTTTCGTTTTTTCTAACAAGAAATAGTTCTCCTTAAACTTCTTTTGTAATCAAATCTGTTTCTTGTAAAAACTGAAAAACCTTTACTTTGTGGAAGAAAAAGCTTTGTCTATAAAACAAAAATGTTTATCATGAATACTGACTTATGCTACCGGAGACATATACTACTCCATGGACTATTTTTAGAACTCTGCAAAATATTTTACACTGAAAAAAACACATTAGTTTTGATTTCTTACTAGTTCCGTTTCGACATCTAACCCATTTACAAAGCTTCTAATGTCTTAGATTTAAAACATTGGTGGTTTTCTTAAGTGCTTTTTCCAACGTTAGTTTCTTACTCGATAGAAATACTGTGAGATCCCAGTTTTTCCAGAAATAGTCAAGTATCTCACATCACTGATATTAATGCTGCAACTACATTTAAACTCATTATGGAATTAATTTTTCTTCTTTTTTTTCTTTCTTAATGATTTGGTAGTCCAAAATGATTGCTTTTTGAATATTTTTTGTTCAGCAGCTATGAATTCAGTGGAGTATGTTTATAAGTATTTGGATAATTAAATAGAAAATTATTAGTAGTACTAGGTTTTTAAAAAATCACTAAGCTGTTCAATGTGCTGAGGAGATGTACTTCCCAGTTCTGTCCTGGCAGAATGAGTGGAATGGTGTTATATGTCAGTTTACTAAATCTGAAATGTCATGTTGCTGTGATTTGCCAAATGGCCTTGCAGCCAGATTTTCTCTCCCTTTTTTCTGTAGCTCTGGATTTACAGGATGCAGGTCATTTAAAGTTTTCACATTGGACATAGCAACTGTAATAATATTATACTCCCATTTTTTATGTTGAAAATCCAGTGCAAAACCCATTCCTATTCATTAAATATTTTGAGATGAAAATTATCACTGTATTTTAGGTAAGATGGCAAATACTGTTTCTGAAAAGAGCAATCAGTATTATAGGTAAGCAAAAATTACTGAAAATTTTTTTAAGCATTGTAAGATATGGTGTTTATTCTCTAACACTGTTGGTTTTTTATATCCACAGGTTGTTTGGTGTGACTTCTCTTACTCAGACAAACTGCTCAAGCACTTGGATGATCATCAAGAATCAAGACTTACATTGGTACCACCATGCTAATCCAATCTTACTGCTGGTGATGTACTACACCCTTGCAACTCTTATCCGTCTTTGGCTACAAGAGCCCATTGTAAGGATAACTTCCTTCTCTTTTTTAGTGCTAAGGACTGAGAGATTGGCCAAGGCAGATACTTGTCAACAGAGGTGTAAACATTTGAAAAAGTTAAGGGAAATAGACAGCAAGTGCAAAATGGCACCTTGAATTTTGGTCTTTTTGATAAGTGTCTTCAAGAGTCTAATCTTGCAGTTATATGGGTATTCTTTTTAAAGTCAGTAGGGACTTTTATGTAGGGACTACAATGGCAGAGCATTGATACTCTCATTTGGAAAGTCAACATGCAGTAGTACAGGTGCTATTGAATAGAAGGCAAATATCCAGGGCTGGTCTAGTAGGACTGAAATAGGATACAGGCTGGCACAGGACACTGCACGACAAGACAGAGATTTGTTATTGTATCATAAAGAATTTTTTTCTTAAAACCTTTCCTCCTGAATCTGTGCCACTGAGTGAAAATCACAGCTTTCATTTAAGAGCAAGAGAAAAAGGAGGCAAATAGTATTTTTTTTCTTCTTCCACTTTCAGAGAAAAAATGGAATTTAAGAGCCCAAAGGCATCTTAAAAGCTTAGAAACTGGAAGTATAAAAAGGATGATCCTAAGCATTATTTATTTTAATCTTGCGATTGTGCGAGGCTTGATGTGAGTTTTAGAGTCCAGGTTTAGCAGTGCTGTAAACCACAATGAAAATACTCATGAAGGAGCTGTGAATTAGTGGAGTTTGTAGTAGCAAGTGAAAATGTCAAAGGTTTTCTTATTTTGAGGGTTTTTTTCATATAATGGATAATGTAAAAGTTTAACATTTAAAAATACAGACAGAATATATCACCTCTGAATTCAGATGTCAATATTTGAGGGTTACATATATTAGGTATCATAAAAAAAAAGTGAATGATGCCAGAAGTGTCATCTTGAGTTATTAAAAAAATCATGTCTTATGTTTCCAGAAATCTTAAGACTGGATTTTCTGAAGTCACAAAGTTTAAAAGATTGTGGTCTGGTGCCCTCTGGCATTGGGTTCTTTTAGGGTTTTTTTCCTATTTTTTTTTTTTCTGCAGCTGCATCAGCCGGAAAGTTGCCTTTTTTTTTTTTCTTGTTTAAGTGAAAACTGATATTTCCAAATAATAATATGATTTTAGCATTGGAGCTGTAACTAAAACTTCACATCTCACAAACTGCATAGTGAAATCATGAGAACTACTTGCAGAGGAGTAACCACATGTGAAATGCAGTTAGTGGGAGCTGTGTGATCTCAGCATCTCTGGGAATTCAGTTACAGCACCTAGGTTGTTTCCATCCAACATTCACCATCTTCAGGTTTAGTGCCGGGTCTAAGTTAGTTACTGTACTTTTTCAGTGGAGCTTTTTCATCTCAGTACTGAGTGAATCCTGCAAGTTTCCTACAGAGACTAGAGAGGAACTAGAGTGGACTTGCCTGCACTTCTTTCTTTTAGAGCACTTGCATTGTCTGATATGGATATTCCCATAAGACACTAAAATCAGTCTCTGAGAACTGGAAACAAGTCAAATTAGGAAAGCTTTCTAAGCATTGAGCTAGAGCAAGTAAGTCTTAAAAGAGATGAATATAATAAAGGCTGATGTCTCTCAAACCCATGGCTACATGGTCAACAAACAAAATCTTGGCACTTTTGTGGGAACTTCAGATGCCAGAGGGAATGATCCTTCCCCCAAAGAGAAATGGACACTTTGAAAAAGAGGACATTGTAAAGAAAATAATACTTTTTTTGATGCACAGGATGTAGTGATGCAAGTATTTGTCATTAGAAAGAGATGCTAAGATTTGCAAAATTTACCATCTTTTGCATATGGCCTTTTTTGTCAATATGCTGCTTTTTTTTTTTTTTTTCCCTTTAGTGATGCCATAGATCAGGATCTTTCTCTTACTAGCTTTCTTCTGGTAGACTGTTCTCAATTAATTAAATTCAAAAATAATTGTATTCCAGTTTTAATTGACTGTATTGTCAATGTTTTTTGACTTGTGAATTTGCGGTGTATTTGATTCATTATGGAACTAAGTAGATAAGCTGCCTTTGCAATACCTAGATTTCTATTTTACACTGTATTTAGGATCTCTTAAGATTTTTTCTTCTGTGAATAGCATCTTGGGATCCTCGTGTGGACAGAATTCCTGCTGGATTGCAGCAGGAGTTGTCTCTGAGACGGATCCTCTTGAAATTGTCTCTGAACACTGAAACTGATGAACAATTTTACAAGAACAATGCCCACTTTAAAATCTTGAGTTTCAGGATGAAGCTTTTGTATGTGTACCACAGCCTGTCAAAGTACAGCATGTAAGAGATTTCAGTGTATGGTCGCTGTGTGGGATTCTGTGTTGATCTTACTCATGCAAAACACCCTTGGTGGTCAGTGGAAGTTTTACTTTTCTTATGCCGGCTATTTTGGATCCTGATTTGCTCCAACATTGAGTCATGAAATTCTACCTCTGCAAGTAAGAAGAGGCAATCTGACTCTGGAGATTTCAGCTCATAGTCGTAACTGCTGGTAAAGAATATATGAATAGGGCCCATTCATTCTGTCCAGTGAGTGGTAAGGAACAGTACAGGAGTCAACAGAGTTACAGCAATTTAATATACGGTCCTCTTATAGAATTTTTAGTGTGTTTTGAATTAAGAGGCATTTGAGAGTTGCTTAGGTAGCGGAAGAACTGGAAGAATTAGACAAGTCAAAAGACTTTCACAAGTTTTAATCATAGTACTGTGTTTTCTGATTTTTCTTTCTTGTCTGAGAAAGAAAAAACAAAGTTTCTCATCCTCCCTTATAGTCACTTAGGCTAAAAATATGTTATTAAAATAATTGTCTACATTTTAGGTCTTTTGATATTGGTTTGGTCACTAAATGCAGTTGATAAACACTTCATTATCGTCCACATTTGTATTAAAATTTCAAATGGCAGTGACAAGTATTTTAAGCATAATCAGTTTATTTCTTCTTACAGTTTTGCTAGGAATGCCCTTTTACAATCGAAAATAAATACACAGTCATTTGTGAAATGTCCTACCGTTACCTCTGAGAAGTAAAACTAAATTAATAACCATTGTTTATCTAAGTAAAGATTTAAAAAATAGGACCTTACTGTTAGGATTGGAGAGGAGAGAGGTTCAACACCAGCTAGGATGTTCGGATATTGTTTTCCCATGGGTAGCTTTGCACACCTCTACCCAACATCCTGATTTATTCTTATTTTGCATAAGCAGTGGGAACACCTACCACTAGCTAGTTCCCATTAAAAGCCTAATTTGGGATCCTGCCTTTGAAACACCTCAAGTTCAGACAAAACCAGCTTTTACACCATGAGGTATTTCTTTGTTGGCAGTAGAATTCAAATAAAACAGCAAGCACCAAAGCAGATGGATATTTCTTTTGCAAACCAAAAGTAAACTCAATAAGACTTCATTTGAAGCAGAAATACAAGTATCTTCTAAGTAGAAAGTAAAAAAATAGGTAAGAGGAAAATCTTAAGTCCTTAAAGACTATTCAGATTGAAATAAAATACGACAATTAGTTGACCTGACTAGTTGTTTTGTAGTTAGTAACAGGATAAATATAGGATAATGCTACTAGAGCTGGTGTGTAATCTATATTTTGGCAGCAGCTCAGCAAAGTTCCTCAACCTCCATGTAAGTCTGACTGAAGTCAGTAACCCAAAGTTCCAAATTCCACAAGCACTTGTGTACTTTGATGAAGAGGGGTGGTATTATGAAGCAAGGTTTATATACACCTCCCCAGGTCTCCCACTTGTAATTGTGATACAACAACATCCATGTTCAGTCTATCTGAGAGGTACCATATCCCTGCTGGGATATGGAATTAAGATAGAATTAAGTCCTCTGTGTTAGCAGTTCTCTGCGATTTAATAGTAATAGTTCCTGTCACAGATGAAAAAATAGAGCATGTGTGTCATAGACAATCACAGAATCACAGAACAGTCTGGGTTGGAAGGGATCTCTGGAGACCATCTGATCCAACTTCTTGTGAGAGCAGGGCCTCAGATTAGGTTGCCCAGGGCCAAGTCCTGGATGGTTCCAGCAAAAGCAGCCAACCCCTGTGATTAATTTTTCTCATGGTGAATTTTATTTTTTTTACATCCAGAAGGCATTTCCCTGAAGCAAATTATGCCCTAGCCTCTTGTCCTATAACCATGCCTTGCTGTGAGAAAAGTACTTCTCTCTGAAGTATTGAAAATTTAGGTATTAGAAGGCTGAAAAAAACCCAAAAACAATTCCTGCACCCTTCAGCTTCTGCAACCCTCAATCATCTAGGCAATTTTCTGGTGGACCCTCTCCAGATTTTCTGTGTGTCTCTTGAACTGGGAAATGTCAGAACTGTGTTGCAGGTATGGCCTGATGCTGTCCAGGTACAGTGGAATAATCACATTCCTTGATCTCCAGGCAGTACTCTTGCTGATGCAGCCCAGGACATGTTTGCCTTAATTGCTGACAGAGTTCACTGCTGGCTCATGTTCAGCTTGCAATGCACCAGGATGCTCTGGGCCTATTCCACAGAGCTGTTCCCCACACAGCCTGCCCACAGCCTTTACTGGTGTGTGGGTGTATTCCAGATGCAGGACTTTATATCAACCTTTGTAAACTTTGTGCATTTTTTTTCTGGCCCATCTCTAGCCTATCTCTGTCTGGTGGCTCTTCTTTCTGTCCCATTTGCCTCACCTTCTAGTTCAGTGTCATCCACAACCTTTTTTGTGGGTACATTCCAGATAGTTTTGATCTCTTCAGTTCTTCAGTTTAGTGAAGCAGAATTGGCTTTTCACATATAGGCAGATGAGAAGAGTGAATTTTCTTTCAATACACTGCCTTGAAGTTTATTGTACACTAGCTTATGGTATGACAATATACATATAGTAAGGTAGGTTGTGGAGGTCCGTGTAATTCTGGTCTCTTGTAACTATCAGGAAAACATCTTGGCATTGACAAAGTAGCAGTTACAGAAAAGTTTTGTCATCATTTCTGAAAATGTCATCTCAGTAAGAGTAATCTATCACAGATGAGTGCATTAGACACTAAAAGATGTTTCAAAGACATACTTTGGAGAGGGAGTGTCGATTAGGGGAAAATTTAAATTGCTCTGGTGAGGTTGTTATTTAGAGAGCTATAACTAGTCTTGTCATTTATATTGTTTAGCAGATGGCTGACGAAGAGAAATCTGTTAGTGGAGAAGATGACAGAGAAATAGCCTGCAGCCCAGTTTCGGTGACATTGGAGAGAAGGCGCAGTCTGTGGTATGCAAGCCACTATACAACTGAAGAGAGAAAAGTAAGGCTGGAGGGGGAAGGGTCTCTACATTAATTTTGTCACAGTGACTTTGAAATTAAGGGGAGTAGCATTATATAGGTTGCAAGGAAGAAGATCTTAACATGTGATTATATAAATTAGATATAATATCAAGGCTGTGTGGCAGGTAGGAATATATTTTGTAAAAATTAATAAAACAAAAAGAAGAACCAATGTAAGGAAGTAGAAGAAGAGCATGCTCTATGTTTTTGTCTTCCACATTTAAGAAGTTAAGGGCCAGGGTTTTGTGCAAAACAGCTGGAAAGTCTGTGAGGGAACTAAATCCTGATTAAAGATTTGATCTGCCTCCTAACTACTAATTAGCACTGTGATTGGTATGGGAGTTACTGCCAGCTTATCTTCCTCCAAGCATACCGGTGCCCTAGTTGGACATCTATATAGCAGGGCAGGTGTAAAAGCCTCTGGAAGAGCTTTATACCATCTGTCCTTGCCAGCTGCAGTGCAAAATTTCATTTGATGAGTTGCAGTCAAATTTGGGATATGCAAACACTCCATTGAGCCACGTATACTCAAGCCCCAAGAACTCCACCATAATAGTAGTAATGATAAAGGAGATGGCAAATGAACAAAGTATCACATTTTATACTAGTATAAATATTTTATTGGAAGTATTCCTATAATTACATTCATTCTAATGATCATTTAAAAACTTAGTTTTTAAGCATTGGATCATTAGAAAGCAGATAATCAGTATAATGCCATACTGATTAATTCTTTGACATAGTATCTAAAATTTCAATGCAACATTCTCAGTTTTGGTTTAGAATTCACAGGAACACACAGTAAAGTTATGACAATGGTATGGCACACTAAATATCTTTTTGTGGAGCATAGTGTACAATTCTGCTGACTTTTTAAGAATTCTTTCTGAATTTCTTAGTGCAAATTTGAAAAAGTCAGCAAGTATACATGCATGTATTCAAAAAGTTAGACTTATTAATGCTTGAGCCATGCTTCTTTAATAATTTGTCCTTGCATTGCTTTTTGCAGCTTCTGTCAATGACCCAAGATGAATACAAGCCATCGGATGTTAGTATACTACTAGTCTTTGTGATTTTGTAATTCTTCTTAATGTGTGTCAATACAGATTACACTGATATATACAGATAAAAGCTTAGATGACATTTTTTAAACTTCTTTATTTTGGTTAGACTGCCATTTATCCTAAAACCTTAATTATCCTAAATATAATTGTCTTTTGTTCCTTAATAATTGCACTGAGAAACCACCGATTAGCCCTAAAATTGATCATTTGAAATTAGACCGCTTGTAGTAGTACCAACTAGCAAATGATCTTTGCTATTGCATTGGGTTTAAATAAGATATGAAAATACGCTTTCTAATGCAAGCCATCTTTAAGCTTAATTTAGCTTCTTTGCTCTATTTTTTCTTTCATTCCTGTTGAAATGCTTAGGCCCTTAAAGCACAACTGACAACACATATGAGTTCAATTTGCAGATTACAGTAAATCCAAATCTTTGCTTGAAAAGACAGCAAATAATCAATTTATCTTGACTGCTAGAGACCCTAGCAGACTCTGAAATTACAAACATCCCCTCTGTTGGGCATACATAGAAGAATGGAATGCAGATGAACCTTGGGAGCAGCCTATAACCAAATCAGAATTTGTTCTTCAGCCTCTACTTGGTGTCACTGCTGAATATAACTGAACATAACCCATATTTCTTCTGAAACAGCCCACATGTGCCTGTGCATAGTTTCAACAAGCAAAATACACTCCTATCTGACAGCCTAAGCAGAAGTCAGTCTTCAGCATTTACTACCATTGCATGTGAATTTCTGCCAATATGAGAGTTATTTATGATTATGGTTGCTGGAACCTTAATCCAAACAAGCACGAGGGCTGAAATTTAATTCACAATAACAAAACAATGAAAGAGTGTTGAATTAGTGCAACCAAGTGGCATAAATGTGGTATCAATAACAAAAATTACCACAACTGGTTTTATTAACAACAGCAAATGTAGATCTCACCAGTAATAACTTAAAATTGAAAGTGATTTATAACCATATTCATATGGTTATATTTATATATATATAATATTCATATTATATCCATATTCATAACTACTGGAAATAATGAGATGTGAATGGAAGTCAGAAAATCTCAATATTTTAGTTTGCCTAAAAAGGCAGTTGAATTCTTGGTTACAGGTTTAACTTAAATGTGGGAGATACAATGATGCTTTCCCATCTTGGCTGTAAAAACTCAATTTAACCTGGAAAGGCAGGATGTCTGAAGATGGGCTCACTGAGTTACTGTTTGTGTACTGAGCCATGTAGGCAGCCTTAGCCTTGCCCACCTGTGGATGTGTGAACTTAGTCCACCTTTACACTGCTTTTTCTTTCTATTTAATTTCATAGGAAGGGTAGGCCAAGAGCATGCAAATAGTCATTTACCGTGGCTCAGCTGACCGCAGTAACGTAATTGCTTTTGCTTTTGTATCCACACTGTTCTTCCTTTTCAGACTGCTTGCATGTCAATTGAAGTGTTACCTAATACAATGTGACATTCTGGGAATTTGAAAAAAAACTTGCAATCTTTTAAAGAAAATATTTATAGAAATTCAAAGATGCGACAGCATTTTTCTGTTGCTAAAGAAATTCACTGAAATCAATTTGTAATCCTATTGATATTGCATAGAAAGCAATTAATTTTGGAAGCTGTCATGTGCTACTTCTGCATGCGACATGACTATAACATACCAATTTCTTTGGAAGGAAGTAACTGTCGTTACTTGTTAAGTTCCTTTAACTGCCAGTCCAGCAGTAATGAAGCACAGAAGTAGGAATCTCAGTCCAAAGAGCCACCCCAAATGCAGTGCTTCTCTCCATTGTCCTGGCAGGTGCTGCTGGTAACAGTGAACGGGAACCCTGCTGACTATCACACCATCCACCCCACACTGCCATTAGAAAATGGTCCGGCCAAAGCAGACATGTACTCAACACCACAGTACAAATGGGAGCCTTCGGATGACATGTCAGGTAGTGAATTGTCTGGAAATTACACTTAGTTCCATATTTTTTCTTATTCTGTATCTCCATTCACTGCTGCTAGCATTTGTTTTCATTTTGGTAAGCTCTTTGGCTTGTTGAAGTTAAATAATTGCTGTCACCTTACGATGATGGCTGACTGCACGGCAGTTCTTTGAACTGGGCTGTAGGCACATAGTATCCAAAATACTTTGCTTAACAACACAGCAATTGCAGGTTTTGTGTTGCTTTACTGTGCTCAAATGTAATTTTTCTTTGGCTCCCATCTTGAGCTCGCTGATTGCAGTAGAAGTAGCCATCAGAGTGATTAGAAGTGAAATCATTCCAGGAGAGAGTGCAGATGTTACTTTTAGACCAGCATGAATTGCAAATAAGAATTTCTTTTTCTACTTAGAAAAGGAAGAGGAGGAGGAGGAGGAGGAAGAGGAAGAGGAAGTTACTCATGAGGAAAAAGAGAATCTTAAATTACATGCCCTGGTCTCAGTGTTCCAGTTTATCATGAAACAAAGTTATATTTGTGCTCTGATAGCAATGATGGTAAGTACTGGCAGCAAAAAATTAATGCTGTTAATTTTATAAATAAACATATCTTCTAAATGTTTTCCTGAAAATAATCTCATTGGTTGGTTTTCGGTAAGTATTTGCATTAGTAGAAAATATAAATATAGTGTCTGCATCATTTTGGGTCCATTTTATGTCTGATGAAGAATTCCCAAGCCCGTTATAGACCTATAAATAGGACAACACATGGGGTTCTGGGTAAAGCATCACATTTCCAGGACTTGGAGCCCTGGGTTTTGTTGTCTGTTGAAAGTCAGAAAACCACTGGGGCTCAGTTTTCTGTTGATTCCAAAGCTTCTGCATAAGCAGGCTTGTCATGCTTTTGCTCCACTCAAAAATTTGCCTACAAAATTAAAGATTTCATAGTAATATAGTATATTTTAAAATATATATAGTTCCTATTTCAAGTTGAAGTATGCATCCAGTTACACTCTGAGAAGTAAAGATCTGTAAAGCCCTATTTCCTATATTGATACAGGAAGGTCTCAAGGAAAATACAGCTTCATGCCAAGCAAGATTTTTCTGTTGTTTTACTTACCACCCTTATTTCTCTTTCTCCTGTTGTTTGCTTTTAAGCCCGTGATGCAAGTACCTTGAGCTGCACTGCAGCAAGTTTTCAGCAAAATTATTAGATCTTGCTACATATTCCCAATGCAAGCTTTGGTTTTACTGTTTTGGAAAGGTTTCAACTGTGATGAAATTAACCGTAAAGCTTCTTGGCCCAATTTTGCATTAAAAATGGTAAAATAAATTAGCCTGGCTGCTTCTTGTTTGCATAAAGTTTCAAACTTTATTTGCTGTCCTTTAACAAGAAAAGTTTCTCAACTAAATAAAGCAGACTCCATGTGCAGAGTTTGGATCTGGCTTGATGCATTCTGAGACATTAGCAAGTAGTTGTTTTCATATCGATATAATAGCACTTTCTCCTGTTTTTTTAAACTCTAATGCTTCATATGATCTGCATTTCCTTTTGATTAATTTCTAGGATCATGTCTCTTGATAGCAAAAGGGAAGATATATTTGAAGAGTTTTCTTGTAGTTTAATATTGAGACACTAGTAGCTTTTTTTCTTAGTTGTATATCCCCATTTTATATGACCTAAATTCATTTATTAATTTAGTTATGGTACAATATGATGAAAATTCCACTTAAACCATAGCCAAAGACATCTCAATATAAATTATTTTCCTATATGAAGACATATAGGAAGTAGCATATTAGTGTTTTTCACATATGCTTGAAAGACATAATATCCAAGGGGGCTGAGCTAAACTTATTGAAATAGTCTTTATGTTTCGTACTTTTCTATTTAAATTGAAAAGGAATCCAAAATGTTTTATTGACAGTTATTCCACAGTTATACCAGCATATAGTTGAATTTAGTCTTAAGTCAGTAACACGGTGTTAATAAAAAACACTTAAAATCCTAATCCTTTTCCCTGAGTGTTTAATAGAGCAGTTTTCAGTAAGTGATTTATGCACGCTCTAGAAAATTTTCTGTATCTGTGAGTATTTCAGGTAATCTCACATGGTTGGTGGAGACTACATGTTCTTTATGTTAGGTATGTGCACTGTGTGCATACCATAGCTTTCCATTTTAATTTGTTTCCACAAAAGCTAAAACAGAATGGAATTAGCGTAGTTTTCTAAGTCCATCAAAGGCCTTGAATGTAGTAGCTATTAAATACATTCTGCTGTTCCTACTCTGAATTAGTTTGCTGCTTGTTTTGCAAGATTTTATACGCACAAAAGTTAGTCTGTATTTAATTTGGTCTAATGAGAAGCAATGAGTCTGGTTACAGACCTTGCCAAGGTGCAATTAGTGCATGAAGAAGGGTTTGCCCTCAGCTGCGGGGTTCTTAAGAATCCATGTTCTGCACGTTCTCCAAGGGGTCTGTTGTAACTGGTCCTATCGCTGATTAATATTGGTGAGAGTCTCATCGTAATGATAGTATCTGCTAATTAGAGAAGTGTAAATTAAGTGTAACTGTAAATATGTATCAATGTTGTTCCTGAATGTAGCTGTGAACATTTTTTCCTCTCTCTCCTCCTTCCACAAGGCGTGGAGTATCACATATCACAGCTGGTTGACTTTTGTGTTACTGATCTGGTCTTGCGCATTGTGGATGATTCGGGACCGAAGGAAATATGCTATGATCAGTTCACCATTCATGGTTTTCTATGGAAATTTACTGCTAACATTGCAGTATATATGGAGTATTGAGCTCAAGAATGATGAGCTTCCTCAAGTGTCTGGTTTTTTAGAAAGAAAGGAACCTGGAGAGTTGGCGTCAAAGGTAGGTGTTACAAGGAGCTGAGATTTATTTATAAAACCACAAAAGATATTGTGATAAAAAAATGTGACTCTCTTGGCATTTAAGAGTGAATCCTCGGTATTCAGCATAACCATGTTCAGTAGCAGTTCTACAATGAAGCATAACTCATTAAAAAATAGTGTTCAGAAGATGGCTTCTTGCTTGTTAAGCTCATACCAAAACAAATGTTTCAGATCTTTGTGTATTTCCATGATAATTCTGTAGAAAATTCAGAATTTCTGTAGAAAATCCAGTCTTATAAACTGGATGCAAAACTGGATGTGATTTGATTTGTTAGATTAATACCCATGGGATGTCATCTGAATATGATGGCAACTGGAATTGTGGTGTCATTGCAATTACCAATAGTACTCACACCCGTATGATTTGGCACAGGCAGTAGTACAGGGCTGTGACTGGGCTTTAATCCTTTACCCTTATACCTGAAGCAGCATGAGTTGGAATCCATTTCAGGTCAGAAACAAGAGTGTTTGTTGACCTCAGTGCACGATAGATTTTTTTTCTTTGATGTCTTGAAAGCACTACGAAATGCATGTTGTTTGGCAGGTTTGCTTCTCAGGGTATGAGCATAAATAGGAAGTTGCTTCCTAGAGCTCCCAAGAGAGGTGTCTCAGAGTGCATGTAGTTGGCACTGCTTCCCTTGCGCTAAGTGAATCACTCCCCTTGTGACTTCCAATTACCATTTGTATTTGAAAATTAGTGAGTGCTGTATTATTTCTCTCATAAAGGTAGGGCTAGTTTAGTAAGAGAGCTAAAGCTCAAGGAGTTCAGCAAGAGAAGTTCTACTGTTTCTCTCAACAACTTCATAAATATCTAAGGAGTTTTAATTGTCTTTATGCTTCAGCACTTTTGACATTGTTTCTTCTTAGCTATGTTATCAAATATCTTAACCTTGCTGGTGTCAAGAAAGGAAACTTGGGTCTATATGATGATTTGTCCACATCCATGAAACTCTCATAAGATGTCTAGTGGGGTTTGTTAAGCTGCATATACTGCACTCTGTAAATTTCACAGAATCACAGACTGGTTGAAGTTGAAGGAGCCTTCTGGAGGTCGTGTAGTCCAACTCCCCTGCTCAAGCAGGGATGTCTAGAGCTTATTGCCCAGGACCATGACCAGGTGGTTTTGGAATATCCCCAGAAATGGAGACTCCAAAACCTCCCAGTGCTAGTGCTCAGTCACCCTTGCAGGAAAAAAGTGTTTTCTGATGTTCAAAGGGAACGTCCTGTGTTTCAGGTTGTGCCCATTGTCTCTGGTCCTGTCACTGGGCACCACTGAAAGGAGGCTGGCTCTATCCTCTTTCTACCCTCCCCTCAGTTATTTATAGACATTGGGTGAGATTCCCCCTGAGCTTTCCTTTCCTCAGGCTGAACAGTCCCAGCTCTCTCAGCCTTTCCTTATAGGAGAGGTGCTGCAGTCCCTTCATCTTCATAGCCATTCAACTGGACTCTCTCTAGTACACTCATGTCTTTCTTGTACTCAGGTGCCAGAATGGGACACAACACTCAAATTGTGGCCATCTCTTCATCTTCCTGGCTTGGGCTTCCTAAAGAGCCCACATGTCTCCATTGTAGCTACACAAGCTACACAAGATAGCTACACTATCTCTGTGGTCCCAACAAGATCACAGCCCTGCACAGCAGTGTCTAATTCCTTGTGTTTTTTTCCCCATGCTGCATGCATTAGTGTACAGGCACTTCAGAGAGGTGTCCAGCAAGCAGTTTTCCCACAAAGGATCTAGAAGGTTTCCCTATAATTGTGCCTTGAAAGAATTTCCTTGCTTACATAGAAATGCTTGAGGTGGCCCTACATAAGCCCTGTATTGTTAATTATGTGTTTCCTTTTGTTCATATCACCCCAGGCTCCATTTGCTTGTCAGCCCTGTCCTGTACTCCCTTTCAAGGCTGATAGTAACTGTGTCCCTCCCCATTCTTCCTACTTTAAAGCCCTGTGAATAAAGATTGAAATTAAAAAGATTGGATAGCGTGTTCTGCAAAGAGAGGACAATAGAAATAAATGTACTGTAATTCTTTCTGCATAGTTTTCTGCATGGTATGTGTTTCCTGCTCCAAAAAAGAAATAACATGGATACCACAAAAGGTGGACTTTTGCATTTCTTTGATCTGCAATCTCCAAGATTTTTCATAGAGGCAGCACTGATGCTGGAAATGCCGCAGAGAACAGGGTGTAAATGCAGCAGGGAGATGGAGTTAATCACAGCAGAACAAATCCGTGTTTTACAGTATCAGTAGTTTCTGTTGCAAAAAGGCAGAGCTCCAGGACATATCTGGAGAAACTGTGACAATTCACACAGGCTGACAATCTTCTGCTGCTGCTCAGTGTTAACCACAGGTCAGTGAAAACAGCTGTCACTAGCCAGCAGTCACTCCATTCCCCCATGAAGTTTTTGTACCTTAGATGAAAAACAGGAGAGTTCTTTAAATACTACTACTAGCCTTGTCATTCTATTGTATGCAAACTACGTGGCTCTTAAATGTTCCCTATTTGAGATTTTATACTTCCAGCTTATAAAATAATGAAATAACCCTTGTTCTGCACCACTGAAATTGGTAGAAACTTTGCAGAATGTAAACATAAAATCAAGTGTGTGATGAATAGGGATCATGGTGTTTCTGAATTTTGGCCATTCAGTATTACAAGCTGTAGAATTTAGCTTTTTGCTAATCACAGAAATGCAGTCTTCATTAAAGAGATTTATTTATTTCTAAGCTATCCTGCTATTATGGAATTACCATCTCTCAATGATCTTCAAAGAATTAAGAGTCATCTTAAATCTTGTAACTGCTCCAAATGCAAGGCACGTTCAGTTGACTGTGTCTTGTGTAACTTAAAAACATACAATGAAATTGTTGATTTTTAAATTAATCATATTTAAGCACCTGAAGTATCAAATTTCCTAAATTTAAAGACACTCACCTGCTTGTGCTTCTTCCCAGCAAAAAGGAAAAAATGAACAAAAAATGACAGATGGATACTATACAAATTGATTGAGATACATATAATGAAAAGATATACATA
This sequence comes from Scolopax mira, assembly GCA_004320125.1. Classification (NCBI taxonomy): domain Eukaryota; kingdom Metazoa; phylum Chordata; class Aves; order Charadriiformes; family Scolopacidae; genus Scolopax; species Scolopax mira. The sequence goes on from BJBW01005789.1 coordinate 29,995, forward strand.
TAATGCTACAATATATACAATACATATAATGATACAATACATATAATGAAAAGATCCTTAAAAATTGAATGGAACAGGGAAGAATAGGACCATATAGGTAAATACCTTTAAGAAAAGATGCAAAGTAGAAAGTTATTACTCAATGGGAAAGTGCAAATGAAATAAAGTTGATTTAATGCAGCATGTTTCCTAAAGGACTTAACTTTCACAAAGATATATTTTGACATTGATGTCATCATTGCCATTTTCTAATGGATGGAGAAAGCAAAAGTTTGCAAAATTTATGAAAACATATGTTAATATTAGCAGGATATAGTGCATACACTTAGACTTGAGGTTTTTTGTTTGTTTGTTTGCAGATTCTTTTCACAATTACTTTCTGGCTACTGCTTAGGCAACACCTCACTGAACAAAAAGCACTTCAGCTGAAAGAAGCTACTTTATCTGAGGTCAAAGTTGGAAATGAAGAAAGTGAAGAGAAAGGTAAAGCCATGTCCAATTCAGTCCTTTGGTCATGATAGAAGTTCAGTAACTACATTTCTGTATTACTGAGAGCAATTAGCAAGATACTTGTTATTAGCTAAGGAAGATTACAAAATCTATGTGCAGCTATCTCTCTGGATATAAAAATAAAGCACCTTTGAACTTCAGAAATGCAAATAAAATGAGAAATGTCTTTACTGTTGCACTGCAAATGGAAGGTAGTTAAAATGACTCTTTTGAGAAATGCCAGAACTTTAAAATAATAGAACTTTAAAATAATCAGTTTACTCCTGTGTCCCAGACTCAAACCAGCGGATTTAATGCTGCAGGAGTTTAACCACAGGAGACGAAGAGTTTACATAGGAACAGTCAGCTGCTAATTTCCTTGAAATTTGTTTTTGCACATAAACATTTATGCAAAACTGGAAGTTAAACTACTAACTTGAATGGGAAAATAAGCATGTATATTTTCAGTGCACGGACTCATTCTCTCAGAATCATACCTGAGAGCAAAGTTTACTGCTACAGTTTCAGCTCATCTAACAGCTCAGTGGCCTGTTCTCTATTTTGCTACTGGGCACATGTTCCCCCAAACCTTTCTTCCCCCTTTCCATTTCTCTGGATGTTGATCTGAACAAGGTCAACTCACTGAAATGGTAGAAAGCCAGCCTGGAAAGGAGTGATGTAGCTCCCTGTTAGGGTTTGTCTCAGTAAAATGTCTCATCAATGTAAAAGCTGAACACTGCAAGGATTTGCAAGACAAGAGCAAGGAAGGAATCTGAGAAGAGGAATGGTGAGTGGGACAAAAGGAACAGGCAGGTCTTTTCATGGTGAAGTTTTACTATTGTTCTTAATGTGAAGAAGAAAAGCATTACAGCTACATGCTATCAGTTTGGCAAGTCCTGCTACCTGGATACTTGCTCATGTGTACTTGCTGTTGGGAGGACACTTACCCTGCCCTCCACAAGCCTCACAAGGTTAATAATTGGGGAATCCTGACCTCTTCTTTGGTCTAAAGCAGCTTGTTTTTTCTGCAATTCTCAAATACAGCAGCAGAAGTTGGAAAAGTGGTATGTTCTTTGAAAAAAACAACAGTGTTAGTGAAGCATTTATATTTTTTAAGCTTGTTTGGTTTTATGTTAATGTTTTCTCCTGCTTGTGGTTTTTGGAGGTAACAACAATATTCTCTAAAGGACAAAACTCAAGATGAGAGATTCAAACTCAAGATGTGAGCTTAAGCTCAAGATGAGAGGTTTCTGGTGGTGCTGGTGGTTTCTTTGTTTTCCAGTTTAAAAGACAATTCTGGGAGTATAGGTTTTGCTATGGAAAGTGTTTTGACTGTTATCCATTATACAACCCTTAGGCTCTAAATTTCCACTATAGCTGCCTGCATTTCAGACAAAGTGAAGACGGGTGTCTGGTAAGGACGTATAGCTATGCACCGTATGACTCCAGGAGTAGGTTGAAGCTCATATGAACTCTTTGCACTGCTCCAGAGGCATGTAATTCAGAATTACAGTCTCTTGTGAATATTGTGTTTTAAATTTCTGTGTTGTGTGCAGAGATTTTACTTTCCTCCCATTTCAATTCTCACTAAAAGTCCCCAAAGCAGACAGAGGCCAAATGTGACTCTGTATTTGCAGAAGAGGAGTTGCAAGAGGGAGAAGTGGCAGAAGAACAGGAGGAGGAGAAGGAAAAGGAGAAGGAGAAGGAGGAGAAGGAGAAGGAGAAAGAGAAAGAGAAGGAGAAGGAGGAGGAAGAGGAGGAAGAGGATGATGAGGATGACCAGGATATTATGAAAGTCCTGGGGAAGCTGGTGATGGCTATGTTCATCAAGTACTGGATTTACGTCTGTGGGGGCATGTTCTTCTTTGTCAGCTTTGAGGGTAGAATTGTCATGTACAAAATCATCTATATGGTATTGTTCCTCTTCTGTGTGGCTCTCTATCAGGTAAGTGAGACCTGTGTTAATTAAATTTTGATCTTAAATACAATGTTTCATACCCTTAACTGGAAATAAAGTAGCTCCAGACAGAATTAATAAACAGGGCATTTGTCCTTTCGTTAGATGCAGCATAATAAAATCATTTGAAGAGGTTAAGACTGATTCTCCTTTGACGTTTGATTATAGTGACATGCAAAGTGCACATAAATTAGATGCAAACAATGAATACCTCTTTTTGGGACTCCACCCCACATCACTGTGAGATTTGGAACTTGTGTAGGAAAATTCTGTGCCTGTGTATGTCCTATATAGCTGCCAGTTTTTGTGACAACTGGTCCACACAGCCTCCACACCCCAGTGAGGAGGGAGTCCCTCTTTTCCTCAACTGTCATCACCTCATGGTGATGAACCTGAGTGACCGAAGCTGTCCCTGGCTTTTATATCTGTGGGCATGTCCCAACAGATATTTTTACACAAAAGTCCATACTTGGCTGTATGTGTTTCAGGAATAAAAACTGTTTCTCAAGGAACCATGGCTACTGTTGAGTAAGTGCTGTTTACTTCAGGCCAGCTAGGAAAAATTGCATTCTTAGTCTTTGTTTGCCAGTGCAGTGTTGTCAGTATACTTTTGTCAGTATCTTTGCCTTCAACTTGTTTCAACATACTTAGTGTGTGATTTTCAGGTGCACTATGAATGGTGGAGAAAGATTTTAAAATACTTTTGGATGTCAGTGGTTGTTTACACAATGTTGGTACTTATCTTCATCTATACATACCAGTTTGAGTCATTCCCTGGGTTGTGGAAGAACATGACAGGCCTGGATGAAAAAAAGTAAGTGTTTTTAATTAAGTCTTTTTTTTTTTTTTTGACTTCTGAATTCAGTGTGGTGGAATTCTCTGAGGGCAGTCTTCCTTCTTGTGTGAGAAAAACATCATGAGACCATCCCCAGGCATAGCTGATTTCACTCAGGTCTTAAGCCATAGATTTATTGGAGTTAAAAGAGAGATGAGCAAAGGCTCAGAGTCATATTTCTTCTGCTGACAAGGCCTTGGCACTGCTTCTGTTCCCAATACAGTGCCAATACTGTTCTCTACCTCTGACTGTAGCAGCAAAATCAGGGAAGAGATTAAGGGTAGATTTGCAGAATGTCTGGAATTGGTGAAGGTGGACATGCCTTTCTGCTAATCAGGGTGGCTGTGTTTCTTCTTTTGTGTTGGGCATTTGTCGACAGGAGCTTACATGAGAAATTCTGTGCAATATGAGTGGATCTCCAGTGCAGGACTTTCAATCAGAGCCAATTCATATTATCCAAGCGATCTATGGCAGGGTTGGTTCATGTGAATGTACATTTACAAAATATCTCTACATTACTGAGTCCAAATGCAAGACACTTGCATTGTAAAACTTCATGATGTAGAAGAATTTTTAAAACTAAACCCACATAACAAGTACCAGCCCCTTATTTCCTATTGCAAACGATTTCTAATAATGTCCCATGGCAAGAAAAAGATTTTCGTGTGAAAAAGTGGCTTAGTGGTGTACTTTTTTTTTTCCAGACTAGCAGACCTTGGCTTAAAACAATTTTCTGTGGCTGAGTTATTCACACGCATCTTTATCCCCACCTCTTTCCTACTGGCGTGCATCTTACATCTTCACTATTTCCATGACCGGTTTCTCCAGCTCACTGATTTAAAAGCTGTAACCAGCAAACAGGACAACACTATTTACAGGTAAAGAAACAAAATAAATGGAGCTATTGGTTATCTGTATGAAAATTATGTCTGACCATCCTTAAAAGTTGACGTTTCATTAGATGCTATTTTCCTTTGGTATGAGTACCTGGCTTAAAAAGAAGGTGCTCACTATCCAGCACTCTGCTAAACAAACAACAACTAAAGGATTTGTCTTCCTCCACTTCCCCTAACACACTGAAATTTTTCATTTTGGGGTACATTTTCAAAGGTACTAATAGTATTTATGTATTTCTCTCACTGGCTTTGACCTTTAATAGAAGGTAGGTGCTTAACTGCTATGTGTGCCTTTTTTAAAGTCATACCAATAATAGGAAATGTGGCCTTTAATTTGGGTCACTTCTGTTTTCAAAGTCCATTTTGAGGGCCAAATGAATATTGGGATATCATTGGCAAATACCATATTTGCATTAGACAATTAGTCGTTTTTGTGAAGTTGAACTTCAGAAATGGAAAAATCCCAAACCTGTTGTCACTCTTAAGAGTACTGGGCTTGGCTATGCTACCTCTTTGAGACATTTAGCGGTCTCATCAAGAAGTTTGTTACCATTTTTTCATGATTCTCAGGCCCCGCTTTTCCTGTGTTTAACTCTTCCATATTCTTGTGCATAAAAACATATTTGGCCTAGCACTCAGGAGTATAAGAGAGAGAAATGGTTTCATAGTACACAGTGTCATATTATGCGATGACATTTACACTAGTTCATTGAGGAAACCAATTCATTTAGACACTATTTCTAGAGTGTTTACCTGTCCAATGATAAGTGTAACTCAGCAGTACTTCTATGAATAGAGGCTAGCTGCATAACATCATGTACACCACAGTGTGGAATAATGACAGTTTGTCTTAACAGAGAATTTTGCTTTAGGACTTGCTAGATTTACAAAAACATTTCAGATATTTTTCATGTATTCAATTTAATATGAAGCTACTTTACAGTGTATGGTAAAAGTATGTTTGTGTTCCCTATCATTAGCGCGTTAGAATAACCTTCACATCTAAAGAATGCTTCCAGTTTCTCTATGTAGGTAATTGCTAAAATCAGAACAAATCAAACATGACAAAGTTTCCTAACAATGTTGTTGGTTTGTTTTAACATACATTTTTTAATGGCTGTTTGCATAATACCCTTTCCTTTGTCTTTTCTTCAATTGCTTAGTGTGGTAGTAAATTCAAGGGCCCTTTGAAATGGCCTGTGCGCAAACTTTTTTGCCTATAGCAGACTTCTTGTGCAGCAGCAAGTACACATTAACATCTCTGAACTGGTAGCCAAGCCCTGAAACCGAGCCCTGAGAGGTGCCCAAGCTGAAATGGGGGTTGTTCCTGGGCTGAGGCATTTGGGGGAATGCATTACAGTTTACAGTAACTGCACAAGCTCTTTCGTAGCCTGAACACTTTGCACTTGTCCTGAGTACCATGGAAACAGCTTCCACCTCCCTCTTAGGAGGTGCCTACCTCCCTCAGTAGGTACAAAATTGAAAAAAGCAAACCTGTGGCACTCCTGGGATTTAGGTAGGTTCATGGTACAGTAGACTGTGCCAGTGAAACCACTACTCACAAATCTTTCTATTATGCATGAAAGATACCAAAATATTACACAGGTCTCCAATGATTGGCATGAAAATAATCACTGTGACTAAAGTCACGTCATTCCCAAAGGATGGAACTACTGATACTGAAGACACAAAATGGTTTTAGTGTCTTGTCAAGAGCAAAAATTTTGCCAGGAGTAAGTAGCCTTGAGATATGGTGACGAAAGTAGACATAAGTTGTCACACCAGGCTTTGTACTGAAGTAAAATGGCAGGTAAAGAGGATCATGTGATATCATTAGCTTTTTTGTCTTGCTGCTATAATGGTTTTTTTTATTAGTCTAAATGTGTACTAGATTGTATTTAGCTGTCAGATAAGTAGCTAGATATTTTTAACTCTTAAATATAGAATCTATAATTCATTGGCCATTTTGCAGCATTTCAAAATCACAATTAGCACATATATCATTTGTTCCCTCTCAGAAATTTACACGAGTATGTCCAATACCCAAATCAGAACACTTTTTCTGCTTTGTACTACCATTAACGCTGCCTGACATAAGACGATTCAGCTGTTTCTTGCCTCAATGCATCTGAGGCCAGTACTGAGCATCAGCCAACTTAGTTCAAAGCTCAACTGACATTTGTACTGATGATACATAAAGCTGGGTAAGAACTAGCACAACAACCAGCTCCAGCTTAACAGTAATGCTAGCAATAGAAATAAGTTGTAGGGACAATTTAAACACAAATTGAAGACTCATATGTATATGTGCAGTTTTCTTACAAAGCCACTAAAATTTAATTTGCTTTGAAAATGCTGGCTTTCACTCAACAGCTAGTTTACTTTCAAAACTGCTTTTATGCTACTGCTTCTGCAGCAAACAAAGAATTTTACATAAGGAAACTGAACCTTAATTTTGAGTAAGCAGACGGAACTCAGTCCTTTTAATGGTGAACTTGTTAAAAGAACCACAGCAGGTGAGAGCCAGTCATGAAAGTTACAGGCACAGCAGCTCCAGTTCCTCCATCTGGCCCTGGACTACCATGTATGATTATGGCATTATTCAGTTTGTGTCTAACTGAAGACCCCTGATAAAAATGCACAAACTCTTCATGTATTAAGATGCTGTTTCACATGAGCAAAGTTTGCAGAATGAGGCTTTTCCATCTGCAAATAGAGGGGACCGAGACTGGCACACTGGAACAGGCAGAGAGAGGCACTTCTCACTATTTATTAAGGTCAATTTTACATTTGCAAGAGAAAGAAAAACCCTCTGATTAGGACTTCCTAAACCCATTTTCTTGCTGCACCATGAATTATGATATGGCAGAGATAAAGGCTGTGAGGCAGGTAATTTCTGTGGTATGATGCTCCATTACAATCACCTTTAAATAACAAAAAAGGAGGAAAGTAGTTCTTTTTACAAATATGCAGAATATTCTGTGCCTTACTTGAGATAAAGCCGTAGAGGGTGTTCTTGCACTTTGGGGTCTATGAGAAGACTCTGCAGTTCTAACTGAGGCTGCATACCATCTAAACTTTGAAATGCTATGTTTATCAGCTTCCTAGATTTTCACTGCATGGTGTATGTTAAGCTTTCAGATTGTGCTTTGTTATGACAATGTGTCTCTCTTGGTAGACAGGGAAGTGCATTTGTTCCTATTTAATGGTTTCCTTTTCTCTCTCTCTAATTCATTTCCCATTTCCATCTCATGCATTCTTGTGCTTTCATCTCCCACCTCATAGCCATGCCAAAGTCAATGGCCGTGTTTATCTAATAATTAATAGGTGGGTACTTCAATTCTTCCTTTCCTTTAAAACAAATATACCTTAACTTTTTTTGCTACTTCTTAATTGCCTTAAACAAAGTATGTTTTTGCTGCACAGTACTGTGAAGTAAGCAGGCAGAGAATGTTATACAGGTATTGTAGTCTCCTAAAGCTGGTGAAGCAGTTAATACATCTCTCCTGCATATGTATACGTTGTGAGTTCATCTCCCAGCTGGGAATTCTTCTCTTAAACTTTGCCCATGCCTCAATACAAGAATAATTGGTGCTATTTGTAATTGGCTGCAGACAAAAGACTTGGTTGAGGAGGCTCGTTTATCTACCCTTTGTTTGTGCATGGAAAGATGCATGCTTGCATGTGCACACAGACACACGTCCCTGTCTTCCTCCTTTACAAGCACCTAAGAAAGGAAATTTGAGGGCCAGGTCAATTAAATGTGCAGTATGTATTATGAGTTTGAACAGACTGAGATTTCTCAACTCAGAGACAGAAATGGAATATTCAGCACACTGAAACCACTGCATGCTAAGAATATTAATTCATAGGCTGAGTTGGGTGCTGCAGTATCTAAACTAAAAAGCCCATACTGCCATCAAAGATGCCCTTTATAAATGGTATCTTAAAAACATTTCCATAAATTAGATTTCTTTCAAAATATTTGATTGGAATAAATGTGGGGTTTTTTTTAATCAGCTCCAAGAATAGAAGGACTTCTGTGTATGTTGTCACTACTGAATATAAATAGAAAAGCCAAGAAAACCTCTTGTTTAGATTTTGTGACTACCGGATCTAACAAGAAGTCAATTTTTATGCGATGTTTCAAATGTCAACACATAGTTTAGGCCAGGGTTCTTAAAGTTCACCAGAACTGGAAACCTGTTCTGTAGGAAGCCTGTGTGCCAGGGACCAGTGTTGACAGGCGGTTTGGTGAAGTTAGGTGAGCCGGGGCTCTCTACCACAAGGAACCAAGAATGGGAAGCATCAACTGAGGATGAGGATCTGGTCCACAGATGGTAACCAGGGTCAGCCAGAGCCTGGGGAGCTCCCAGCTCATAGGGGTGAGCCAGATCAGAGGTGAAAGCAGGGAATCAGTCCGTGTGTCAGGCCTAGGGGCAGGGAGGCATTCACAGCTGTGGTGCAGCCACAATGTAGGGGCAAGTGCCTCTGCGTGAAAGCAGCTCCCAAATGAAGGAGAGGGGCACCCTTGCCCTGAGGATTCTTGGCTTGCACACACCCCGTATCAATGCGGCCTTGGATGCAGGCAGCAAAACCCCCCGCAAGGGCAGAGGGAGGTCTCAGGGCCCTGATGAGAGAGGTATGGCACCATGTGCTTGGTTTGAATCTTTCATGCCAGATATTCAGGAGATGGGTCACTAATATTCTGCAGAGCAGAAAGCATTGTTATTAAGGCTGTACATAACAAATACATAACAATTTTTTTTTTTGATCCAGAAGGTTTCAAGTAATTCAGAAACTGCAAAAAATAATTATCAAAGCTAAAGATGTTTCATAATGATCCAGAAAGTTGTTATTAATTAATCTTCTCTTCTAGAAATTTACAAATAGATGAAAGTACTAGGAGTCCAGCAAGCTTATGGGACACATGCCTGATTTTCCTGATTTTACTGGCTCTAAAATTGTTTTGATGCCTAAAACTAACTCTGCTAGTATATTTGTTATTGATACCATGTTTAATGAATTTGAGGATAGGAAGTGGTCTCACTTAAAAGCATTAGTGGTTGTACCTTCAAGGCTTATTGTCTTCTGCATAATGATTGAGTTATTCCTCTTCCTAAGTACCAGAGATAATACGTTTGTGTCATTCCTGGTAGTTTCCCACCAGTATGTGCTTTCCAACTTGAAGTTACACCTGACTAACTGTGAAGCCCATATGGTTGGCTTGTCTTAGATATTCTATACTGGTCCAGTTTTTAGATCCTGATGTCTAAGTGTAGTCTGTTACAGTACATCATGTGATCTTGTAGTAAAAAAAAAAAAAAAAAGAACAACAACCCTAGCAATAAATGAGGAGGTTTAAGAAGAAAAATTTCAAGTACACTAACTTTTTAAATAATGGGCCTTGGGTCTCCTGAGCACATTGTCCTGTGCTCAAGCCTACTGATGCCAGTAGAACTAAGCGCCAACATATTGGAAACTAAGCTCATCCTGAGGCTTTATCAGGTACATACATTGCATGTTTGCTTCTTTATAATTCCATCACCTTCTGGACCTCCCAGATATGGATGGGGGTTATATGAGCAAGAGAAAGATGAGTCCTTTCCTACAAAATCCTATAGGGTTACTGTGTTTACACTCAGGTAAGTCAGTAAGTCCTCAATTTACACCAGTGTGAATGTAGGTTTTTCCATTATAAAAGTCAGCTAGGAAGATACCTCAATAAAATCAATGCAGTCGCATGTGTACAAAGCCTGTGTGATTGCATGGATACTTTAGTTTCATTGGGCATTGCTTTTTAAACAGGCTCTGATGATTTGTTGTAACTGAGAATCTCCATGACATTTGAACCGAATTGAAAATTCATTCTCTCTTCTTTATAATTGACCTTCCTGTTGGTACATTATTAGAATTTTAGATAGACATGCAAAGTTAGATCATGTCATTTTAGGCAACAGTATTGTTTTGTCGTTTTACAGATATTTGAATATACTTTTGGTAAATATGCTAGCTTAAATATGAAAATTAAGTGTATGGGACAAAAAGCCCGGTATTTAGTACAAATTGATGAGTATAAGAGATTTTCAAATTACTGGATGCTCAGATTCATATCACAATCCGTGATGAAGGACTTTCATAGTCATTGTCATGAATGTATTTATTCATTGAGATTATTTGGTGCTTGGCTGTCTTCTTAAAATTCTACTTTTAAACTACTTTTTCTGCTTTTTGGTAAATGGTAAAGTATTTCTTCATGATTGTTTAGACAAATTTCTGTAGCGTTTCCCTCCTTCGAGCCACCAAAGTTTCCATCTTGAAGAATCTGCAATTCCCAAGTATTTGAAAAACAATTCTGCTTGTTTGACTTTCTCATTAACTGCTTAGCCTATGGTGTTATTTTTTAACAGTCATACAGTGAAATCTAGATTTTTATTTTCTTGAACTGTAAAAAACCTTGGTAAAATTGGCCCAATTTCCTGTCTAAAAGGTAGCATGCCAGAATTTCACATCGTGAAAAATAAATCCCTGAGATGGGGGATAGCATACTAAAGCTGCTTACCTTAGTCCAAAAACAGTCTGGACTGAGTGTAGTAATTTCAATAGCATAACTAAATATTTCGTGGCCTGATCATATAGATATGTACTTGACAAAGGGAAACTTTCTTGCAAGAATTCGTATTCAAAAGGACTGTGACAGTAAGTGCTGTGCTCAGGAAAGCACAAAGGATCATAGAATTAGGAATAATGAATGAGAGGTGAGTCCCAACAGCACAGCTGGGGTAAAAAAAAAAGAGACAATCTGAAGCCATAAGAGAATGTCTTTTCTCAGTAAAGATGCATCCTGAATAAATCTCAGAAAAAAATGGCACCGTGGCAATAGAGAAATGCCATTTCTGTGTTAAATCAATTGTGTCACAGTTTTGGTAATGTAAAAATTAATAATTTTTAATAAGAGACAGCTAGAAATCTAGGAAGAATTCTGCATGGGATGTAGAAAAGAGAGAGAATGAATGACACTGTCAAAGACAGGCATGATAAAATATACTGAAGCTGCAGCCATGGAATTTTTGCTGTCATTTGTTCCTAAACTTATAGCTGGAGGAAAATTTGCAAATTCTTTTGCTTCCCAGCTGCACCTTTGAATTGGAAGAAGGTGGAGATGCATTTACAGTCAGTATCAGTCAGATACTTGCAACCATTCAGCTGCATTACTGACAGCATGGTACAGCACTGACCATGTTTGGCACTGGTGTAAATAGGTTGTCCCCTTTCCATCTGTGCTGCAATTCCATGTTTCTTTATAGAAGCGCCCTGTGAATGTCATGATGGCATGCTCTTGGCATCAGAAGGCTTCTGCAGATGGAGTAGAAGAATGCTTTATGACTTGTGACGTAGCATGACATACTTGTCGATGACCTTCTTCTGTAACCCCTCTGTTCTCATCTCCCTTTTTCTTTCTGTTCCAATTACTTTGAGCAGCCTCAAGAAAAAAATACCAAACCACCAAAATGAGTAAGTCCCCTATGAAGTCATGAAATGTTTCCTCTTAAAACAATGTCATTTCATGCTTCTACATCTTAAACTCTGACCATTTTCTCCAGTGGGGAAAATGTCAAGTTTAAGTGTCAATACCACTCATTACTAACTAACCATTAGTATCTGAGTGAGAATTAGTTACTAATACATTCCAACTCAATTTGCAGTGTGTGTTTGGAGAAAGTACCAGAATCATAACTTTTTCACCTCTAAGGCATTTTCCATGAATGGGGTTTTTTTCTAATTATAGATCTTGAAAAAGACTGCAAATGTCATTATGCTCAGTTTGCTGACATGCTGCTATTTACCAACAGACTGGTGCACCAAGATGGAAGCCTGCCTGACATAACTATGATGAATTTAACAGCCAGCAGAGAAAAGGGAGAGGATAAAATGCTGGAAGAGGCTGGTGAGAAAAGAATGGAAGAGCCAGAGGGGGAGGGAGGGAAAGGGAGGGTCAAAAAAGGAAAAGAAGAAGAAAAGGAAGATGAGGACAAGGAAGATGATGATGATGATGAAGATAGTGAATTGCAGGAAGAAGAAACTACAGGTAAGCTCTGCACATTGCAAATTTTGCCTTCCTCAGCCTTATTTAACAGCAGAAACACATGGTTCAGTCTTGGTCATCCCTGCTCACTTCAGTCATCAGATTTTCCTTCTAATTTTACATACAGTCTTTGCCAAAAGAACCTGAATTGAGCAGATGACTACTTGTCAATTATTCAACAGGGTACAGTCTCTTCTAGGGAAAAATCATACTGTTTCTGTAGTTTGATAAGAGGATGAAAACAAAAGAAACCCCACCTCTTTCTTCTAGATGGTATGGGTAGGATTAATAGGAGGTTACTCCAAATCCTAAGAGCTCCTTTAGAGTGAAATCTCTTTATAACCAGGAAAATACACATACATATTTAATCTCTGATACTGCATGCTTTCAAGGCACTCCACTCCAGAAGTCCCAATGGCTTTGCTTCATTATTCATGTGCACATTAGTGTCATACTTTTCACTTCTGAATATGAAATGTGTAATTGATGCCAGATGAACATAAACATGATTAAGGGCAGATATGGGTAAGGCTGATGTTGTCATCCTTGATATTGCTAGGATGAACTCTTAACATGAATTATTTCCGTAACTCTCTTTGTAATCCGAGCCATGAGTGAAATGTGGAGAAGAGCATTTAACACCCAAGGAAGCTGTATTGTTTGGAAATGGCCTTACCACAGACTTAGTTGCTCGTGCTAATATTCACAGGACTGTGACACATCAATTGGGACAGGGTCGTTGTCAAGGCAAAATGGCACTGCATTTGTTGTTGCTGCCTCAGGAAGCTGAGCTGAAACTATTTACTCTTCCTGGCTTAAATATCTTCCCTCACAGGGGTGTTCGTGGGCCATGGAAACCTTTCTTGTCCAGCTCTCACGCAGTCTATGAGGGATGATGAGTTTGTTGCACTCTAGCCATCCCTGCATGCTGGAAGGGCTTGGGGAGAGAGGCCAGCTGGTGGAAGTTACCCTGTCCAGTGACACATGCAAGCAGGCAGGTGGGGAGCTGCAGCCTTCTCCCTGGGGCCCCTTCTGCACCGCATCAAGTGGGGCTTTGCAGTAGCACGAGACGCTGCTTGCCATGTGTGATCCACCTTTAACGTGTACATGCATTTATTTCTACAAAAGAAATATATATCATTTTTATATAGCCAAGTGGCTGGAGTATTGACATTATTTTAATGTGTTCAGGTGTGCAGACTTTATTACATAATGTTGTATGATTTTTAATGGATGCAAACAGGTTTATATTTTATCCCCTGTGCATGTGGTACCTTGGCCTGCTAGACAGAGTTCACTAGAGTACCTTATTGCCTGCTCCACGTAACTGGCACTGTCTGGATATATCTTGCATGGTGGCAACACTACAAATTAAAATAAGTGCAATGAAAGAATGAGCGAGAACAACTACTTCTGTAAATAAAGACTTTCTTTAAATACAGTCCTTACACCTATAAAACCGCATCTGTAAGATTAGAGTTCTCTAGCTTAAATAATTTGTCAGTTTAATTATGTACTCATGGAATTTACATCACAGCATTTTTATTAGGATTTTCTAAGTTGTGGTCAGAGAAAAAGGGCAGAAGAGAAAAAAAAAAGAAATTTGGTTGTCAGGTATTCCAAAAGTCTGCTTTTTCACACAGGTGTGCATGTATTCTTCACACAAATAAGCACAGGATAACCATCTTGGTTTGCTTTATATATAAAATAACCAGCTAAGTTGAAATAATTATACATAGAACTATACATACATAATATATTTACTATTCATATAATAATATATATTACAATATATACAATATGTATGTAATATATAATAAAACATATTACAATATATTTATAATTTATACATAATTATATACAGAAACAGATAACTCCTTTACATTTTTACCAGTTTAGACAGAGATGTGTTTTGGTGTCACTTGTAAATGTTTCCATCTCTGATGTTAATGGTAAAACTTTTCTCACAGCATGCAAAATCCTTCCTAATCTCTGCAGTGCTTCTGAAACCCCTAATACAGTGCGAAGACTTTATACTAATATACACCAGCCTGTTGAAACAGCTTTATAGCCAGCCCACAAGCAAAGATGGCACTTAGAGAGCACTATTCAGCATATGTGTTGTCACATATACTCGTATGTAAAAGAAGTTGCCATATGCTTGCTCACTGGGGTATTATTTGGGAGGATGGCTTTTTTAGCAAAATACTGTCTGTGAAGGGATACTTTCACTCAGCTTAAAGATCTGAACTTGCTAAGGTCCTTTTTCACTCCCTTTTCAACTAAGAGAAATATTCAACTGGACTACAATTTGCCTTGCCTGTTTTAGATGTCTGTCCTGGGATGGCACAAATCACACTCTAGGAGGATGTGCTGTTTGCAAGGCAGTTTAGAGAACTCTGACCTATGAAGACATCTATAGTATAGCTGTCTAAAGCCATGTGACAAGAGTCCTACTTCTAGTGGTGTGCATGGATCTCTTCCAGGTTGGCTGAAAAGCTTTCTGAATAGTAGTAGTCTCTGCTTTCAGAAAACAGACTAGTTCTATAGCTTCCAAACATCAAACAAAATCCTATTCTTTCTGAGCTGCAGAAAGGGCTACAGTGTCTCAGATCTAGTCCCTGAATGGGATCCCTAAGCTTAGGTTTAAAGACACCAGAGGAAAATGAAGTCCAAGAAGGGCTCTGCTAGAGATGAATATTCAGAATTGGCAAGGGAAGCCACCAGCACTTTTGAAGCGGGGAATCCTTTTAGTGAATGTGGGTCAAAATGGAGAACACCATAGCAAAGTGGGCCTCAAACCTGTTTTGTCTTGGTTAACCACTGAGCCAGACCATTAACCTCCTTCTTGCCTTAATGTAAGACCTGGAAAAGAAGTAGAAAACTCATTGTTGTCTGTTAGAGCATTCCTTTTTACAGAGACCTTCTGCTTTTTCTCCTCCCAATGGTTCTGCTTGAACATCTCTGCAGACTTAAGGAACAAGTGGCATCTGGTGATTGACCGCCTTACAGTGCTGTTTTTGAAATTCCTGGAGTATTTTCATAAGATGCAAGTCTTTGTGTGGTGGCTGTTGGAGCTGCATATCATCAAAATCGTTTCCTCTTACATCATCTGGGTCACAGTGAAAGAGGCAAGTAAACACCCTCTCTAAAAATCTCACCCGTGGTAGAGGCTTGTCAGCATCTGCTGTGCAGTGGCACACCCAAGTGCAGGGAGATGCCTTCCTCATGTCAGACCTCACTGAAATTGCAGGATCCAGCTGGACTTGTCAGCTGCTGGGGATGTGCCTTGACGTCTTCTTCCATGGTGATACACTATCTGTCTGCCTACATATTCTCAGCCCTTCCTTTTTCTCCAGCTATTAAGGTTTATTGCTCTTTAATCTTTGAACTCAAGAGACATAATCCTTTCCCTGCTCAAGATGGCTGTGGGCATCATCCAAGGATGGAGGATGTAGCAAAGGGTTAGGAAGGAACATCTAGGAAAATTCCTTAAATTGGGTCTGGTGCTGAAGAAACAGAAACATGGAACTACACTTACATGGAACACCTTTAGCTGTGCCTTTGGTGTGGGCAGTGTGAGTTCTCTACTTGACATAGCTGTTCATTGAACAGGATAGTAGGACAGGATTCACTAAAAAAAAATAAAATAATAAAATCTCACATCTTTTGGGGGGAAATGGCCAAGAGGATGAAGGCGGGTTCCTCAGACACAAATCTGTATCGTCTCTTCTTTGTTTCATTTGTACTAAAGCAGCAGAACTAGCATGTGGTCCTTTGTATTTCATGTCTGTTTATAGGGTGGGTATGCAGTTTTGTGGGTCTAAGAGTATTAATATTAAGTAGGAGACAAAGTTATTCCTAAACTGACTATTAAGTTTTTCCTGCCTCACTTACCACTTTGTGTTTTTGTGAATATTGTTGTAAATGTTTTTCAGCATTTTTCTCACAGTTTCTCTATGTCCCTTTCTTTTGAATGATTTTTTTTTAAGTTACTATGGAAAAGGCCAGACTTTCTCTGTTCTCTTTTTACTCCATGTAATTTCCATGCTGTTTTTGTGTTTTCAGGTGTCTCTGTTAAACTTTGTGTTTTTAATTGCCTGGGCGCTTGCTTTGCCATATGCTCAGTTTCGCCCATTGGCATCAAGTATCTGCACTGTTTGGACATGTGTGATTATTGTCTGCAAAATGTTGTACCAGCTCACATCTATTGATCCCAACACTTTTTCCAGTAACTGTACATTGGTGAGTACAAGTGTATATTAAAAAGATTTGACTGCTGCCTTCTTCAATGAAGAAGAGCAAAAAGAAGCATATCAAGTACTGAAAAGTTCAGTTCACTTGATATATTATCATTGATTATCATTCCCACCCCAAGCAGCCTTAAACTTATGTTTATAAACTGTTGCATTTTCTTTTTAGCCAGGAGAGAATGAAACTAAGGTCAATTTAGAAGAACTCAAAACCTCGATCCTCTACAGTGGGCCAGTTGATCCTGCAGAGTGGGTTGGATTGCGGAAGTCTTATCCCCTGCTTGTGTACTTAAGGGTAACTTCTTTAATTATCTGTATTGAGTTTTTCTCATATTTGTAATGAAATTAGCAATTTCTTTGAAATAAATCATCTGCCACACAAAAAAAAGTAATGCAAGCCATTGATAATAGAGAAGTACAGAGACAGCAGAAAGCCGAATCTATTACACAAGACATTTCCAGAAGGGATTCAGTACCAATTAAGATAATCTGCTTATAGAAGTATGGCTTTCTAACTCTACCATCTGTTAAAAGCACTCTCAGAAATGTGATATTTAAGAACTCTAAGTAATTAAGAGGTACATGGCTTTCAGGTGCCAAAGGACTGATGGGTCTAATTGGAGTAATTCTCTTGAATGATAGTATGTGCTATAAGCAGTTAATTTTTTTAAGTGCTTATTCCTTAGCCACAGCTTAGAAAATATAATGAGTTAAGGGAATAACTCATTCAGACATGAGTAAATGGATGTCTTTTGTTTTTCTTCTTGTTTTTGGTTGATGCCTGTGAGCCATATTTTATTATTCCTGTCCTGATTAAAAAACCCTACCGACAATAAAAATGTGCCAACTTCTGGGGCAAACCTTACATGTCTCTTCTTAATTTAAAGAATCTCCAAAATGTTGTATAACACAGTTTAAGGTTGTCAGAAATTTGTTTTGGTTTAACCTCATTTCTTCCGTGAGAGCTTACCTCTATGTGCTACATGTAGGGAAGACCTGCCAAGCTCTGGCGGTCAATGTATCAGGCCCTGAAAGTGCCTCTGCCTCTCAGTCCCTCAGCTGGGCACCTCTCACAGTTAGGAATATATGTAGGGAGGAGCAATTACTGACCCAAGAATTCTGCATGGAGAGTGAAGGTGCCTAGTTGTGTCTGGCTTGATGCTGTGAGCTGTACGGCTATAAATACTGTCTATAAATACAGATAAGTTGTTCTAGAAGGATTTTCACTGAGTTAGCAAATAAAATGTCTCCTCCTTAATAGAGAAATTCAGGCCAGTGCTAGACCTGAAGGTTCCAAGCTTTGAGTCCTGGTGTAATTCTGTTATGCTCCTTTAATAACAGATATTCAAAATGTCTACAGTGTTGAAGTGAGGAGCCTATCTGTATTACATTGTGTAAAATTCTCCCCAACAAGAATAGGAAACCCAAAGAAAGCAAGGAAAAATAACTTGTCAAAAAAAATCACCAAACCCAAACTGAAAAAAAAAAAGCAACAGTGGCGCCTGTGTCAGGACATTCTTATCCTAAATATTTCTCAATGAACAGAGATCTAGAAATTGCCACTTCACCTCCACCAGGGACTTCATCTGAGCTGGTCTTTTCAACAAACTTTTGGAGTTGGTTAACCTTTCTTCTGTTGAGCAGAGGGCAGATGTGTAACTTCTGAGTTAAAATAAAACAAAACACTTCAGAGCTTAAGATAGTTCGTTTAAAAGAGTATCCAGGACATATTTGCACTATGCAACATCCTTGAAGTTTTAGGAAGTTAGTGCTTGCCAGCTGAGCCCCTGCAGATGACTTTGTGTACCTTTATATCCTCTTCATTTTTTAATTAATGTCTTTAAATGTATCTTCTGAATGTCACCATGTTTCATCAAAATCCAAGAAGTAGTAGAAACCTTACTCTGCTTCAATGATAGTATCTGGGAATAGGTGCCAGTTCATCCTGCAATGTGGAAATGCTCAGTGGCAACATCCGTTTGAGTATTCATGGGTTTATATTTATCAGTAAATTTAATAGTTTCTTGTGGTATTTGATTTTTATTCATATTTTTCTGATTGTGTCTCCCATAGAATAACTTACTGATGCTGGCTATTCTGGCTTTTGAAGTTACAATCTACCGTCATCAAGAGTACTACAGATGTCGAAATAACCTTACCACACCTGTGACTAAAACCATTTTCCATGATATTACAAGAGCACATCTGGATGATGGACTGGTAAACTGTGTCAAGTATTTCATAAACTATTTCTTCTACAAGTTTGGTTTGGAGGTAAATCACCATATATTAATTTTCTTTAGACTATCATTCCAATTCTTTTAATTGTGTCATTTTAAAATACTAGCTTGAACTACGTTTGACAGCTGGATGCTTTTAGTCATCACTCATGTCAGACCTTGCCACAGGTGCTATCTATCTGCTCGTAGTGATTTTCCTCTTGCTTTTCTTGTGTATGTCTCATTTGTAACTCAACAAAAGGGGAAACAGATGGGGCAAGGGACAGTCAGCTGAGGCATACACTCTCATGCACACACACAGAGGGAACCAGGGCCTCCAGGAGCAAAAGAAGAAAGCAAGTCTCTATTTAAACATTTCTAAACTTCTTTTGCCTCTGGCTACACAAATGCATCCTTTTTTCATATACCTGTTACCATAGCTGTTAGCAACCTGCAGGAGCAAGTGCTCCACCAGAAGTTATTACTGCTTTGTGCCACTGGTTTAAGACAAAGTTCTTTCTTCAAAAAACTTTTCTGTAGGCAAGAAACACACAGAGAATTAGAAGAGGCAGGTACAAAGGAGTGAAGCTATTTTTCTGAAGATCCATGATTTATGCTAAATGTCTAGTAGGTGTCTTATTTAGTAGAAGACCTACTTGTCTCTTTGCCAGCAGTAGTGGCCCAGAACTGCTGGCATTTAGGCTCAGCTAATGTGTTGCTCATATCTGTTTCACCCAGTCCAGCAGCAAAACATCAGAACTGAACCTGTCTTGAAGACAAGCTATAGCTGAACAAGTGCAGCAAAAAAAGTAAAAAACTTTATCTCTGTTTCCTTGTTCCCTTACCTTGTCTGTTTGTTTACAGACACATGAAATGTAGTTTCAAAAATGTTTGTAGAAATAGTGATTTTTCACAAATTTCTATGGCTACGTGCAGAAGGCAACTGCTAGGCCAATGCATCCCAAATCTATTTTATTTATCATTTATTTATTATTATTTAATCATAATGATGCTTTTGGTCTATCTTTTAAAGACTACTACCCCTTGCTAAACAGAGTAAACTGTTGACAGCAGATCTGAGGATTAAGAATGAGTGAAAATTAAAATTAATCATCAAGCTGTTTCCTTTGGGAAATAGATTTAACCTCATCCTAATCTGAGGAGAAAGAAAATCAGAATAGTGAAGTATATTGAATATATGATTCACTATGAATTAATCACTAAGTTTGAAAACTTGCTTCATGTCACTGTGCAAAGGGATTATTTTAAATGGAGCCAGAGAACAGAAGTGGTCTGGGATGCAGAGCCTTTAGAATAATGGAGAACTAAAGCTGCCATACAGCAATTTACTGGATTTGTCTATAGCCCATAGAAGTTATATGGTCTAAATCCCTTTTCTTTTTGTCTGGTTGCCACATGAACACACGCTTCTGTTGTTGTTATTCTTAATGGTTCCTTTTCTTTTTCACATCTGTAAGTGCTATCAGAATATATGGCTGTGTGATATGTGCTTTGCTTGGCAACAGTTAAACTCTTCACATATAGGCTACTGTGACAACACTTTCCATTCTGTATCTTTAGATATTTCATAGTGGAAACCTGCTTTAGTGCTGTATTCACCTAGATGACATTCATAGAAGAGTATCGAAAATTTGGGATGGTGGGGTGGGGTGGGGAAGGTTGCTGTTGGAGCAATACGAACTGTTTTAGCATGGTGGTTTCTGCTCTCAGCCCCAGAAGCTGTCCAAACATTCTGCCAGTATCCAGAATAGTTTATCATTGTTGTATTGACTAGCTATCAGGTTGCAAATGTTCTTATGTTTTTTTACTTCTTTTACAGACCTGTTTTCTTCTATCAGTGAACATAATTGGTCAACGAATGGATTTTTATGCCATGATTCATGCCTTCTGGCTGATTGCTGTATTGTATCGACGTAGAAGAAAAGCTATTGCAGAGATCTGGCCAAAGTACTGCTGTTTTCTGGCATGCATCATTACATTCCAGTACTTCCTTTGCATTGGCATCCCACCTGCTCCTTGTAAAGGTAAGGACACTTCGTGTTTATGGACAATTACTGCTGCTTGCTTTTACAGAAAAGTGCTGGAAAATGGATAAGTACTCAGAAGAAAAGGATGAAGTAATTGTTATAAAATACTGACTGCATTTTTGCGTGCTTCTGTCATACAGACTATCCATGGAGAAGTGGTAATGCCAACTTCAACTCCAACGTCATAAAGTGGTTATACTTTCCAGACTTCATTGTGAGACCAAACCCTGTCTTCCTTGTCTGTAAGTATTTTAATGCATAGTTATGAGGTGTTTACATGTCCTTTGTTTAAAACATCTGTACAATGTAATTTGAAGCCATCCTTTTATTTACTCTTCAGTAGCAAGCTGACATATTCTATGGGAGATTGAATACTAAGTGTGGCTTTGTATGTAGTAAAAAAATTCAAATAACTAGTAATTTCCCCATCTGTTTTTTCCAGATCCCATTTTTAACGAAGTGGCATCAAAAAGTATGAATTATTGCCCTTTTTCTAATTTATTTCTCAATAAAAAACATAGAAGATGACAGGCAAAACCCCAAAATAGATTCATGAATTTCAATTGGTGTTAAATGCATTGAAAATAATACAGTCTTGGAAGTTCAAAGTGTGGGAAAACATTCTGGTAACTACATTTTATCACCACCACTCCTTATATCTAAGTAAAATGACTGAATTTTTCCTTTCAATCACTGTTTTCTCATAGATGATTTCATGTTGTTGCTGTGTGCATCCTTACAAAGGCAGACATTTGAGGATGAAAATAAAGCTGCAGTACGTATTATGGCTGGAGACAATGTGGAAATTTGCATGAATCTTGATGCAGCATCTTTTAGTCAGCATAACCCTGTTCCTGACTTCATTCACTGTCGGTAAGACTGAATCTTAATCACTTGGAAAATATAGTACTTCCTTTTTGTAAAGTTTTCTGATGTGAAAGTAACTCTCACACCTTCCAATTTTACTTGGAATTCATATTCAAATATTCATATATGTTCCCATCTTATAACACAACTTTCACTGTTGTATGAGAGAGCAGATAGCTTTTGGGTAATCAGATTCTGGTTTAGAAAAGGGAAGATGAAAACAAGTCTTCCTAACAATGCTGATTGTTTTAAGTACTCCCCAGAGGAATGTTCAGTGATAAGTGATACCTCCATATCGTCAGCTGTACCAGAAGAAGTGTGGGCAGCAGGTCAAAGCAGATGATTGTTCCCCTCTACTCCACTCTGGTGAGACCCCACCTGGAGTACCATGTCCAGCTGTGGGTCCCCCAACATACAACATAAGAAGGACATGGACCTGTTGGAGCAAGTCCAGATGAGGGCCAGGAAGATGATGAGAGGGCTGAAGCATCTCTCCTATGAGGACAGGCTGAGAGAGTTGGGGCCATTCAGCCTGGGGAAAAGGAGACTCCAAGGAAGCCTTATAGCAGCCTTCCAGTACCTCAAGGGGGCCTACAAGAAAGCTGGAGAGAGTCTTTTTACAAGAGCATGTAGTGATAGGAGAAGGGGTAATGTCTTTAAACTGAAAGAGGGTAGATTTAGATTAGATAGAAGGAAGAAATTTATCAGTATGAGGGTGGCGAGACACTGGAACCGGTTGCCCAGAGAGGTGGTAGAGTCCCCATCCCTGGAAACATTCAAGGCCAGACTGGATGGGGCTTTGAGTAACCTGCTCTAGTGGGAGGTGTCCCTGCCCATGGCAGGAGGCTGGAAGAAGATGATCTTTAAGGTCCCTTGCAACCCAAACCATTCTATGATTCTATGAAATTTGCCTGAAAGCATGTATTCCCTCCATGAATGGCCTGTGGGGCAGTATTTATGGTGGACTTTAGCACTTGGGTGGCTTCCCCGAAACACAGGCACATTAGCAAGAATCCATTGTAGTCTGAACTTGCACATGTGCATATTTAACCCTACAAAGTCGTCAGTCATGTCCTGATGAGTTGTTGTCTAAGTATAATCAAAATAATACTCTAATGTAGAGACTGTCCTTTGTGCTATTTCATCTAAGCACAAAACCCATAAAGTGTGTTGGAAGGAAAGCTAACGTGTCTCACTGTTTCTCAATATTGCATGTAAGGTTGTTCAAGAAGGGGAACAATATAAAAAGGGGGCAGAGTCTAAGGCACTCTCTTCTGGATGGAATTCAAACAATAGAGCCATTCCTATGTGATCATTTCAGCAAACACAGATTAGCTCAGCTCTTCTGAGCTGAGCATTGTGCAGGGCATACTCTTAACTGAAGTTGTCTCTGAAAGTGTGATGCAGTATTACAAGAATAAACAAGAAGGGTAAGATTTCTTAGCTATTGTGTTTTGTCAGACTAGGTGTTTGTTTTGTGAATGCATGTTACCAGCAGATGTCTGAGTGTGAAAGGAAATAAAAATTGAAATAATGTCTAGCAAAATCTCCCTTTTGCTGATAAACTTCTATTTATTTTACAAGAGAAGTGCTATCACCCAAAGCCCTTCTCAAGGTCTTTAAACTGATCCTGCTGTTTCTGTTAGAAGTGATGGCCAAATACATCTTGAAATAGCTTTGAAGAGGAGACCATTGAAACACATCCAATTGGCTCATTTGTCCAGAAATTTATAGTCACTTCTGGGGTGAAGAGTTCTCCCCCTTGAGTATTGCCAATCTACATAGTGGGCCAGTACTCTATATCCAGTAAAATAAGCAGAAAGAGAGAGATCATAATCTCTGTTCAAAATGCTTCAGCAAGTGGGGATGCTTTCTAATAGACACCTGCCAAACAGGGCTTGCTTGAAAGGAACATGTAGAGGAGGGTTGCCTGAATTTTTTTCTTGCCACCGTGGTGTTGCCCATCTTAGCAGCAGCAGTTACATCCGGCACGCTGATGTGATTGGTCACTAGCAAAGACCATCACTGGTGACACAGTTGCTGGCACAAATAAAAATTCAAATTTTCCCTCTTTAGTCCAGAAAAAAAAAAAAGTGAAATAAAATCACTAATGATGAGAATGTGTTTTAAGGCTACCTTTGGAAGGACAAAAGAGGCAAGAAAATCACTGCTTTTTATGCAGCCACTTTTGGCACCTTTTCAAAGTTCCCTAGAACCTGATAGGTATTTCTGGTCATCTGTAGAAGGTATTCCCAAATGGACAGGTATGAAAAGTTTGAAGCATGGGGGCTGTTCTTTGAAGATTTTGGATGGGAATCAGAGTCAAGTTTATAATGGAAAGCAAAGTCCAAGCTGAACTGGCCTGCTGCCTCTCCACAATCCTTTGTTTTGGTTCGTGTGCACGGTATGGTTCAGCTTGAAGTCATTGGTGGCATCGCATCTGTTTAAGCACACTGCTTGGCATGTGCTGACAAAATAGACCTATGTATAGGTGATTAACAATATGAAACCATTTAAGTGGGAGTTTGCATCTTGTATTAAGCAGTAGGTAATATTGCTGAGCCAAGAGTACAAAAAAAACCCAGAAAAATCAGAATCCCACTGGTAGTGGTGAACTGAACAAATAAACTGGAATTGCTTTATAATTGTTCCAGCTAAATCTAAGATACTGTGCAACTATTTCATGCGATAGTTTTATGTTGTGTGAATAAGTAGAATGAAAAGAACAAGGCAGAGAAAGAAACAGAACAGGGACACTTTTAACAGAACAGGGACAATTTTTGTTTGTAAAATCCATCAAATGAATAGAAAACTTATTAATTTCAGGAACAGAGGAAATTACAGTTTATTATATCCTTTCTTGTAGATGCTAGAGCAGGTAAGCTGTAACTGCTTTTTTTTTTTTTCATTTGCACTATTAGCTTCCTAAATCTGTAATGGAAACATACTTGTAGAACGGTATATATAGGTATAAGAAGACCTGCCTTTAGTATGAGCTGCGTAATGTATCTTGTGGGGTTGATGAGGTCTTTACTTTCTTTGAGCCCCTAAGTATCTCCTTCAATGCTTTCACTAAAATGCAGATTTTCCCAGGCTTTAGATGATGTTATTTTTGAGAGGTTGCACTGTGTATATGCAGTCTCAAATACCTAATTTGCTTCAAAGAAGCACCGGGGAATGACTGGACAGTCTCTTAGAGTGACTGAATCTTTTATTAGGGATTATAAATCTTTAAAAAGAAGGACTTTCAAGCTCTGGAGAATTCACCGAAGATATACCTCAGAAGAAAATATATGTATCTGGCATCTGTCCAAGACAATTTGGAACTGAAAGAACTTTGTCTAAAAACATTTCTTGCATTTTGCCACTGAACTTTCAGAATGGTCTAAATATTTAGTAACATGGACAAGAAGTTGCTTCAAAGCTTATCCAAGCAAGTGAAATGAAAAATGGCATTTCTCCAGAAGCCAGTCAGAAAGAACCAAACAAATAGGTGGAGAGAACCTGGTTATGAATAAATTACAAAGCAAAAAAAAATGTTAGTGCTTAATATTCATGTGTTTTCTGAGAAGCCTGATGTGCATTTACTGCCATATAAAAGAAGTGGCTGTTGTGGACTGAAGCGCCCTTTCTGATGTGTCTGTTCCTCGAGAAGATGCCAGTTGGTCCCTGTTTTAGCAGGCATGGATAAAAAGCTTTTAACTGCAGCATAAACAGTGGCAGAAGAAGAACATTTTTCCAAATCGTTAATTTTCTTCTCTCTAGAGAAATACTTGAGCTCAACAGTGATAAATACAGTCTAAGGAAGTGATTTCCTGAAATTTCCACCCCCAGATTTCTCAGGGGATATGTGCTTGACCCCATGGGAGAGCACAAGCAAAGCCTTTGAAACAGAAATAAAAATGAAGAACAGAAGTAGGAACTTTTAAAATTAACAGGATTTAAAGTGACTTCACTGAGGGTAATCCTTTCCCACAGTCTCTAATGCTGGAACATCCTTGTTTCAATTCCCAAGCACTTTTCAACTGTTCTCCTCAACGTTGATAGGGGGAAAGAATGGGATTGTAATCTACTTTTTTTATCTTAAGAAAAGAAACAATATTAACAGCCAATCATTGAGCTGTCTCCTGCACCTGCACCTTGGGAACCATCACCAGGTGAGTCAGGTGAAGTCTCTCAAAGCAGCTGTAATGCCTTTCTTGGAACTACACTTCTTCTAACTTAAGTTAGTGAGAGAGGATCTGCAAATCATCATTACAGGCTTCCTGTCGTATTTGTTGTATAAAGCAGATAAACATTTTGTTGGTAATAAAATGAGCCTCTAAAACCACAGCTTTGGATTTGGGAATTTTTAAAGGAGATAGAAGCAGGGAGGAAGGACATTACCAGTAAGAGGAGGAGAGTCCTGGGAGAGGAAGACCTAGAGAATCCACAACACTAAATTTGAAGAAGTCTGTTGAAATAAGGCAGGTAATTTTCAGAAGATTCGTTGTTGCTATTGCCAAAGGGAAAATTAATGAAGCTGATTTCTGAAAGTTGAAATGCAGCTATGGTGCTTTTGGTATGGAGGCTTGGTGAGCGATTAGCAATGGTGGGATTAAAACGGGAAATGAACTGTCATATAGGGTCACACAGGCTACTAAGCACATAAGGAATAGGAGATAGGGAGGAGAGGAAAGAAAAAAGTTTGGGGAGTAGAGGTCACATGCAGAATGCCAGTATATAGGGATAATATACCTGGAGGAGAGGAAGAGGGCAGTCATCAAAAGAGGGCTGCAGGAAGAGGTTTGGGGTTATATGGAAATGGTTAGCCACACTCAAAGCAAAACAGGTGGCTGATAAGGGAATGCAAGGCAGCAAAATAGCAGCAGGTCCTCCAGCATGAAGAAGCAGTGAGTTGTATGAGGCAATGCAAGTGGCTTTCACCACTGTGTAAGCAGAAGTTTATTCTTTCCCTGAACTTCAAAGTGCTGCCCGAGGACAAACACCTTTCCTCAAAGGGGCTACTCACAGCAGCATCAGGACCTCCCGGCGCCTGCAAGCAGAGAGCTGGACACTAGACAGGCCACAGCCCAACACATCATTGAGCGTGCTGGGAAAACAACTACACCTAGAGCAATCTTTCTGCAACAGGCTGGATTGTATTACAGTTAAAAATTAATACCTATGGAAATAAAATATTGAAGCAATCATTATAAGACTTCTAAAGCTTTAGTAAAGAAAAGCAGATAATTTAATATGGGGAGTTATCTGAGGTTACAATAGCTTTGTAACTGGATGGGTGGAATGAACTTCAGATTTTGTCTTCCTTGATTTTGAACAAAGTCATATGATAGGCTTTTCCAAAATGTTATCCAGACTATCAGTGGGTTCTGCTAATGACACAGTTGGCAAATCAACATTTTTTTTATTTTTCATTCATCTTCCATGTTTATTCTGTGTAATTTCTCATTCAGATATTATCGTGCTACAAAAAAACATAGTTTGATGCTCTTTGGTACACTGATGTAGTGGCTAATCTTCCTCAGATGTGTGGCTGTATTCCTGCCCCCCAGCTGTACACTCTCACCTTTGCATTCATCACACCAGTAATGGGTTGGCTCATAAGCTGAACAGGCAGAAAAGTATCCTTCCTTCTGTCCTCTCCCCCAAACTAATAGGCTTTTGCAAATTTTCTTCTTGGAACCAATTCAAAGAGGCAAAGCCAAAAGAAAGGGCTGGAAGACAGAGCTGAGGGGATGAAGGAGAGTGGGACTGTCCCCTTGGGAAGCAGCTGCTCAGATTTCCTAGGTGTATTGTCAAATATCACATCCTGAGGGTGGCCTCTCCTCTCTGTGACTGGATGTATTTAAAGACCACTTAGAAGATGAGGTTTGGAAGGTTTACATGGCATTAAACTAATGGTCTGTGTGGTCTCCAGTGAAGGCATAAAATTATGGTATATGCTATCCAAGACTAAGCATTTTCTGCTGTCTGTTGAAAAAGTTTTCAAACAGAGGGTAAGCATCCTTACTGACCTTCTGGGTTTGTGTAGGGTCTATTTAGCTGTTGGGGTGGCTTTTTGTTTCAGCCTCCCACTGTTTCAGCCTCCCACTGTAATCTCCAGAGCAAGGTTCTGAAACTCCTCACTTCCAAAGTTTCTGGGGTTTCAGGCAGCATTTAAAGATTTGCAGCTGAGAATGTATCAAGTGATTTGAGAGGCACTGTGTTTCATTCCTGCTCCTACAGCACTTGACCTACCTATATCATTATAAACAGTTAATGAAAATTAGGGGGATGTGTGACTCCACAATGTAACAGACAGGGAGATTTGGCATATTGCAACTAATGAAATTTGATTTCAAGAATATTTTTATCTACCTGAGACTACTTGAGTGTGTTCTGTCCATTGGGTTCAATGTGGCATTGTCCTTAGGCCAGCACAGAGGTACCTGGGATGTTAATTTGTTATGTGTGCCCTGGATGACTTGTTCAAACACCATTTTGTAAGAATTCACTCCAAGGTGAATTCTTTGGAGCCATTTTTATGATTAGGCTTGCCTGTAATTCCATATTTTAAGAAATCAGAAAGATTTCCATCAATAAGAATTACATCATTTGTCACTTGCCACAGTTGTATTGCCTTCTGCATTTTGAGATGCTTTTCTTTAAATCCTGTATTGTTGTTTGTTTGGTTTAGAGATGTCCAATGCTATTATACTTAATGTATATTTCAAAAATGAAAAGAATTACCATTTTAATATTTTAGATGACTGCTTAAATGTAGAAAATTGTTAACATTTTACTGAAAAAAATATCTAAATTATTGTTTTTCTTTTCATATTCTCTGTAATTTCTGGAATTTTTAATCTGAGAGTGACATTTGCTGTTGGACTGCAACTTAACCATGTGTATAAGCTGGAAAGTTTGGATCCAGCCAGCTCCAGTTGTCTTTTAGAGTCAGAGCCCATTTTTATTGAAGAGTATTAAAATATTCTTCTTTCTTTGATCAATTCAGTTCTATTTTTGACTTTTCTCAAAAGATGCAGATGCATTTTGTTTGTAGCAGAGGACAAGATTTTTGAAATATTGCAATTGTTAGAGCAGTGTCAGGAAGGTGATCTCTTCCTAGCCATCCTGCAGATCAGTAGTTATTATGAAAGGAACACCAAATATTATGGTCATTTTTTTCTGAAGGAACAGTGAGAGCAACATTTCCAGTGCATATTAAGTTAGTGAAGACCTGTTTGGCTGATCTCTTCCACTTCTTTATTTTCCCAGTCTGTATAGATTCTTTGTTAGTGTTTTATCACCCCAAACCCAGTAGCACCTCTTGAGCCTTGACATTTTTAGATTTCACAGGCGGTAGTCCGTAAATTTCTTAAATGTTTGTGGGAAATAAACATAAAGGGTCTTTCTCATTACCTTTCGCTAAATGCCTCTCTGGTTGGCCTATAAATGTAGGACTATAAATACATGCTCCTAGAAAGTTCTGAGCCTGAGAACATCAAGCAGCAGGGGCCTTTTTATGTGGCTTCATACAGTGCATTTAGTTCATTTACTCCTTACATGGTTTGGCTTAAGTATACATGTACTCCTATAGTGCTGTCTCCCTGCCTGGTTTCCTGACAAATGTAGTTTCACAGTCTGGGTGAACAGACCCTGAAAACACAGTTACATCTGGAATCAAAATACTAAATGGGGGGAAACTAAAATCAACAATTAGTTGATTTTGCAGTGTTTAGCTATATGTAGTATTCGGTATTACCTTTGGCAGATATTCTTATTTGAAAGCTCACTGAGTCAATATTAAGTCAAAATTTTAAGGAATCTGAAAATACCAAATTGTTTCTCACTCTTTCCCACTGTGGACCAAGCTGATTTCAGATAGCTCTGTCTTGTAGCTTCCTGGCAAATGTTTCAGTAAATTTTACATTTCACATTTACATTCTGTAGAAACCTTTACCCCTCAAAATTTTTACAGTCGATCTTCATTGGAGAAAGATATTTGTAGCAGCTGTTTTTGAAAACCAGACTTTTAACCAGACTGAATTCCCTAGTAGTCATCAATAAATATAGAAATGTTTGCGGTGGAGTACTGTAGCTGGCTGTTGAAGATAAATTTGCTGTAGCATTGCTCAGACTTCTTGAAAGTTGATTTCAGATAGCTTTTAAATTGCTTATGTAGCATTGCTGGATAATATCACTCTATCATGAAGACCGATGAGAACATGTTTTTCCCCTCTTTCATGATACAAAGCTTGACTGTGTATGATGCAAAGTGCCTTGAACGTGTGTGACCAAGGTGCTTATTCACATGAATGAGTGAGAATTGAGTATATGAGCCAGACAGACCTGTGAGTAAGCTAGACCCCACTGACCTTGGTGTCAGCCTTAAGCAGGTGCTCGAATGCTGAAGTGGGATGAGAATGCTCAGCAGACCTTAGGCACAAGTGTTGGCCATTAGCAGAGCTAGAGGAAAGGTAGCACTGCCCTCAGAAAATGGTAACTTTTTCTCCTTCTTTTACTTCCAGGTCCTACTTAGACATGTATAAGGTGATAATATTCAGTTACCTCTTCTGGTTTGTGCTTACTATAATCTTCATAACGGGAACCACAAGGATCAGCATATTCTGCATGGGCTACTTGGTGGCCTGCTTTTATTTCCTTCTTTTTGGTGGAGATCTGTTGCTGAAGCCCATCAAGAGCATTCTGCGTTACTGGGACTGGCTGATTGCCTACAATGTCTTCGTGATCACAATGAAGAACATCCTCTCGGTAAGTAGCTGCTGTCTTTCCTCTGCCCTCAGTGCTTTGGTTTCATTGGAAGTGTGCACAGTGTGTTGAGTGGTCATTAAAAATCCTTTTTCAGGACCACAGCCTTCTGCAAGCACAAAGCAGGCTCCATTTTAATGCAGGAACTGCAACTGCATATCCAGGGAATGGTAATGCATGTACATTATAGGAAAATGTGCACCCTTGTATTAAGTCCGGGCTCTGTGAAAGCCCACAGGCCATTTTCAAAGGGCCAGGTTCTGGTTTCTTTGCCTAGTAAAGTCTCTCCTTAGAAATCTTGTGAAAATTGCAGTGGAGTGAGAAGTGAGTAAGAAGTGCAAGATTAGTCATACAGTTGATAAATAGTGCACATTTAATTAAACCTTTTCTTTAAAACTAGATTTTTCAGGCCTAGTGCTAGATGCAGTTGTTGTGCAATCTAAAGTAATTAGTGAAGTTGACTACAAAATTTCAAACTGTTTTCCTGTTTGCTTTAGAATTAGTGTGAAATTCAGGTGAAAACAGATATATTTGATAAATAAATGTCAGATTACAAAAATTTACAAAAAACCTACCAAATACTAAAGGGGTTTGTACATTAATTAACTCTTTAGAGCAGATTCTTGCCATGGCACTGATAGACAAGCCAGTAATTTAAATCTTTTTGAAAGATAAATTTAGATTTATTCCTGGCAATTGCTTTTTAGCTTTGAACATTTTTAGTGCTGGACTGAAAAGAGCAGAAATTTTTCTTTTTACATTTATATAAGTCACTGTGCTGAAATAAAATTGATTTATGGGTGGTTTGAATTTGCAAATGTTCTAAATGCTTACATATGTGCTTCATTTTATGCTTGGGAATTTAGTGGAGCTACATGTGTGTTAAGATTGTCCATGTGTGTTTGCAAGATCAAGTCAGTGATTTATAGAAGTTGCTTAGCTGTCGCATTGCATCATGTGCCAGATGCATCACTATCTCTGCAAAAACACAAACAAAACCCACAAACCTTCTGTCTCACTGATAATCAAAAGAACAAAGTCTTGTTATTTAGAAGTGACTTGTGTCACTGGTAAAGACCCTCTTTCTTCTGATCTCTATTCTGCTAATGAGATAGAACACAGCCAATGGCAGTCACAATTTTCTCATGTGATGTAAAGATGTGCAATACTTTTCTTACCTGTATTTCTGCTCTGCTTTGTTAAATGAAACTGTTCTTTTACTTTCCAGTTAGGAGCATGTGGCTACATTGACTCATTAATTAAGAATAGTTGCTGGTTGGTTCAGGCATTTAGCATGGTTTGTACAGTTAAAGGCTACCGTATTCGTAAGTATAGCTCATTTTTCTTCATAATTTTCTATAAATAAAGAATCACCTTCAAAATATTCTACCATATTTAAGTTGTGCCTCCTTCTGACATTTTACCTTGTGAAAATACCATACCTGGAAGTTCAATTGATACAGCCTGGTCCTATTGACCAGCAAGAAAGAATATTGAAAATATGTCATAGAAACAAAGGAGATACATGCACTGAGAGAACTATCAACACCACCCCACACATACTTACAACCAGTGTTTGCTGGAAATGAATAATTTGGTGATACCAGTGCTTAAAACAGTTTCCCTGTATGTGCAGGTGATGTGATACTTGAGGGTATGGTTTCACTGTACTGGCACCCTGGATTGACAGTTTGAAAATACCTGATTTTTTTCAGGATTTTTGCTGAATTTAACTGAACTGTTTCATCCTAGTGAGTCTGCAGCAAAGTTTTGAATTCCTGTCTTCATGTCTGATCCTAATAGATAACTGGGGAGTAGGGGGAAAAGAAACAAAATATGAAGATACAAATTAACAAGAAATGGTGCCCAGCAGGTCTTGTATTATGCAAAACTTTTTGAGCAGCAACAGAAACTTAGACAAAGGTTTGTGAATCCCCAGGGGATAGGCACAGCAGGCTTTGAAGCTCTTGGAGCTTGACCTTCCAGACCTGTTAGACTGGCTTGCTTCATTCTAAAGCCAGCTTTGAGCCAGAGTTTCTCCCTTGAGTCCTTCTACTCCCTTCTATAGGGCAGCATAGGCCATTCAGTTTATAGTCGAGTTCCACAAAACCCAGTTTTAATTTTTTAATACCCCCTAGAGGAGTCTTTAGACAAAGAAAAAAAGAGAAAAAGAGAAAAAAAAGAGAAAAAAAGAAAGAGAAAAAGAAAGAAAGAGAAAGAAAGAATGAAGGAAGGATCTCGTATTGATAGTTTTCTTAAGAGAAAAATGAGATCAAAAGTTACTTTGAAAAAAAAAAAAGAAACATGCCATTTTAGAAAATATTGAAATCAAATATTTGAGGCTAACAAAAAATATTTTTTCCTCATTCTTTATCTTCACTATTTATTAAGATAGGGTAAATTTGTTTGCAAATGGCTTACTTTTGGTGAATTCACAGTTTTCATGGATTACCATATTGTTGGAAGCTTTCCAGCTTTCTGTAAAAGAAAATATGTTGTACTTCAAATGGAAATACATGTCAGTTTTCCTAAGAAAAATCTAAACTAAAACAAACTACCTCAATTCAAATAATTTTAAAGGTTAAGATTATTTAATTGATTAAACATTATAGAAGAATACTTAGTACAACAGTCCTAATGCTAATGGTGTCTTTTTCCAGCAACCGGCAATCTAGATTGTAAACTTCCCAGTGGAGAAGCAGGAATCATTTGGGACAGTATATGTTTTGCTTTCCTCCTGCTGCAAAGAAGAGTCTTCATGAGTTACTACTTCCTGCATGTTGTAGCAGATATAAAAGCTTCTCAGATCTTAGCATCAAGGTAACATAAAGTTTTTAAAAATTAAATGGCACAGCTCAAGTCTCTCATGGATCTGGTACTTATTTGTTTACAATATGTAGTACCAGAAGAGTCTTTTAACATTGATTTAAACAATCTGTGCTAAATTCATAATTGCAAACCCAACTCTAAAAAAAAACATACATGAGAAAACAAAATAATTGAGAATCTGATAGAAATTCATCCATCTTTCCTACCAAACACCATTTGCTTCTCTCATAGCCCTTATTAAAATCTGTGAAAGTTGATGTGTGTTGCAGCTTTCTTTCAATATCAGTATGTATGAGAGTGAATGCCAGAGTTTCTAAGCCTTGAAAAGAAAACTCTGCTATCAAAGCCTTTTTGAGACAATGGGCCTTAGAAATCACAACTCCACAAACAGCACATGAATTAAAACACAGGAAAGTTATAACATCTGGCTTGGGAAGATACTTGGGAAGTGTCACATCACTGAACATTGACTAGGTGTGGTAAGGAAGTATCACTCCCTTTGGGCCTGTTACTTTCCCACAAGGATCAACTCATAGCTATCACTAGCACAACCATTCTGGTTTTTAATACACAGGCAGACCAGGAATGAAATTCTGGTTTTAATTTCAGTAATATTTCTAAGGAATTACTTTTGTCAATACTGGATTAAATGTAGTGTGGCTTTTTTTTTCCCCAAAAAGCATATGGACATTAATTTCTGTCTGTGTTTGAAGGAAATGTCCTTGCAGGTCCTGAAAGGAAGTATTTTTACCTTCCTGTTATTACCCCTCCAGGGATTACTATTAAAACAGGACATGTTTAGCTGCCCATATTGAAAAAAAATTGCCACTGTAAGCAAGGCTACCAAAAGATCTACACCTGCTTTGGGCTTAGTTTCACTGCTGATGCCCAGCATCATTGCTGGATACTGCCTTTCTGTTCCTGGGGTTTTTTTGTTTTTTTTTTTTACGTTGTGCTGACAGTGAAAATAGCACAAAGCAAAATCACAAGTATCAAAGTGCCTCCTAAATTGTAAAGTTATCATCCAGAAGAAAAGAGCAGGCTCATGTAAATGGCACTGGGCTGGGTTGGAAGAAACATGTTTGGTTCCTCCTTCCAGCTTTGTGCCTTTTGGTAAGTTACAAAACCTACCCAGGCTTGAGTTCTCCAGCAACAGAAGCAGAGACAGGCTGGCCTGTGTCAGGAGATTTGTAAAGATACATCTATTCATGACCAGGAAATGCCAAGATATTACAGGAAGAAGGATAAAATAAATATAGTGATGTATTTAACTTTTTTTAGTTAGCTGCTTGCCTTGCTAAAATCCTAGTGTTGAATTTACATGGACAACAGAGAAGGTCAGGTTTGTACTCAGACAGCATGGTCTGAGCCTTTCTTCTAGCTGAAGTTTATATTTTGAAATATGAATACCTCACATAAATAAGATTAAATTGTGATTAAACAATAGTGATGAGGATCCAGTGACAGTTTTCAGCAGTTCATAAGAATTTAGGAGTGACCAAGTTGCTAAGGAGAACATGTCCTTTGTTGCACTTTACCATTCTTGGATACAATAATGAAGGCTAGTCTTGATTGTATTCCTTTGAAAAAAAATAGCTGTGGTTGTCCTGCATATTACACGAAAGAATGATTAATCTTTCAGAAAATGTGGTTGAAAAATTAATTAGAAGTACACTTCTGAAACTATAGTGTTCTTACTGAATTCCTGACAAAAGTATGATTTTAAATCTATCCTGTGTCTTTGAGAGTTCTCTGTGATTAACTGCCATATGGGAAGCGTAGAAACATCTAATGTTTCCTCTCCTTTTTACTTTCTTCTGCCCCCATTTCTGCTGTAGGGGTGCTGAGCTTTTCCAGGCTACAATTGTCAAGGCCGTAAAGGCAAGACTTGAAGAGGAAAAAAAGTCAATGGATCAACTGAAAAGACAGTATGTATTTAATGTATTTTTAATATATATATACACACACACATTCATATGTAGGTATTTCACTGATTGTTGGTATTTATCTAGCACCTTCTTTTATAGAAATGCTGATTAGACTTGGAATATGATTTCACAATTACAAAAAACTCTCTGGGCATTCAAATATCTAAGATGTTCCAATATTATATAGTTTTAGAGTAATCTTTTCCAAAAAGACAATGTACAAGTTCTAAACTTTTCTTTAAATATAGAGTTACATTTTTAGGACCAAAGACTGTGAGGTTGACATAAAGAATCACAGTAGCATGTACTGATTTATCTGCTCCTCAATAGGACTGAAATTGTAATGGAAACAGATGTTTCCCGTAAATCAAGAAAGAAGAAGTTCTTTGCTTGTTCTGAAGGCTCTTCTAAAAAGCCTTATTCTGAAGGCTCTTCTAAACCCTAGAAATCCAATGGTGACAGGTTAAGAACAACTCTAAACTGTTCTTCACCTGAGTGTCATAACAACATGACTTCTTTTTAAGACATGATCTGTTTCTGTGCCATATTTTTTTCTCTGTTAGAGTTCCAGCTCAACTATAGTTTTCGGTTATCCTATTTTGTGAAATATGCATGCAATGCAGATGAAATATGGGTAGGGGAGGGGAATTTGTATTTTTAGTTCTTTCTTTCCCTCTAATTATCCTGCTCTTCTCTCAATTTGTCTCTCTCCATCTCTCAGAGGAGTAGGACAGTCAAATGAAAATGCCCTATGGAACTCATGAAAAGGGTGGACAGATTACTAATCAGAAGTGCAACGATAACACTGTCTTAGTTGAAGGCACAAGCATAAATGGTTAGAAAATAGGAGGCTGAGACACCAGAACCAGGTTTTAAAAAAGCAACCAGAAACTGGATCAGCAAACGGCCTTGTTAGGGAAGCTGTAGTTGAGAGCCATCTAAATAGCCTATTGGGCTAAGGAAGCTGAGTGATATCCTGGCCCTACTGCAGTGTATGACAGTATTCTCACTGACTTTAAGATTATTAGAATTTTGTTCTATGTATCTGTATACCTGGTAAAATTTGCTGGATGCCTGTTATTTCCATTTCATTTGTGATTCCTCCTCCTAGTGCTTGAGTGCAAAATATTCAAACCTAGATATTTACCTTCACTGAAAATACTTGCACCCAACTTAATTGAGCTCAACTTGCACTCAACAAAGTATCAAAAGATCCTTTCTCTTTATAGAGCCATTAAGCCACTACACTTTCTATTGGGTGCAGCCAGCATGATTCTTTAATAATTTGCAAAGAGCTTTCGAAGCTCCTCCACCGCCATGCATGAAAGGCCATAACTGCTTCTTAACCAGATGGCAAAGCCCACTCCTGAGAGCTTCTTCCACACCAGCATAACTGAAGAAACATCAGAAGGCTGCCAGGATTGTGTTCCCTACTTCCATGCCTGGGGTCTTCCACCACATGATATATTGGGCTGTTGCTGGCACTGCTCTGCTCTTCAGTCAATCTTACCCAAATTGACAGGACATGCCTGCCCTGGAAACCATTTCTTTTCTGTTAATTCTACAGATTTTAAGATCAAGGAGATGATACTGATTGCAATAATGCCAAAGCTAATCTAAGTTTCTTTAAAAATAGCTTATAGTTGCAGGATGTCTGGCTTCAACAGTATAGGGTGTTTGTTTTACTTGATTCAAAAATGTGCATCATTACTTCATACACTTTAGACTGGTTAGGATGAAGACAACTGTCAGCATGGCCAAAAGTTTCAAACAACCAAGTTGTCTCAACCGACATAGTGGAACTTCAGCAGCAGATGAATGATAGGGGAAGAAATGTAATCATCTACTGAATCATAGCAACTAGCTGAAATGAAATAATTTTCCCCTCTGTAGTGGGTGGTTCTTCCCTAAAAAACAGATAGACTAAGGTATTAAAGTTTATTTATATCACTGAAATTAGTGAATCATTTGCTTTTAATCCAATTGTCAGAAAGAACTTTTTACTGTTGATTTCAACTTTTTCTTTATTACAGTTTTTCATACTGTGAAATCATAGAAGTCTTAAAAGACCAGATTGGGCCAACTTTAAAGGATTGAAAGGAGAATTGAAGGCTTGCCTACATATGGATAAAACTGGCGCAGTTTAAGTCTTCTGTATTTCCAGATATGGAAACATTTGTGGGACAAATAAGAGCTTAAGGGGTGAAAATGTAGTATAAATAATGCAGGAACAGCCACATCCCTGATTCAGAGTGGCAAGTTTCAGGAAAACCACTGCATTAGGCAGAAGTCCTCCTTTTTCCTCAGAACTTCATTTGCTCTGCTTGTAGCTACTGACATCAATTCTTTAAATTTTAAATGATAATAAGATAGTTGAGGGAGAGTAGGTAAAACAGTCATGTGACAGCACACAACCCAGCTCTCACTGCCTAGTGAGTGAACACGTAGGCTTGACCCTTCCGGCCAACCCCTTCAGAGCCATTTAAGTCCCTATGTTTAAGGGGAAGATTAATAACAGAAGATATTTCCTTTAGAAATGTTGGAGAGTGCGTGTGTGTGTTTAACACTTGTTTTTCAGCATGGGTCAAAAAGGGTAGGGACATCAACCTAATAAAATTGTTCCTCTCGCTAGAATGGATCGCATCAAAGCCAGGCAGCAAAAATACAAAAAGGGCAAAGAGAAGATGCTAAGCATGAGCCAGGAGTCCTCAGAGGGGCCAGAGATTCGGAAGGTTTCTGAAGAAGATGATGAAGGTACCATTAGCTATTGTTGTACCATAAAGAACGTACTAGATCTAATAGTTGGAAAAGTGATATTGTCCTTCAAAACTGTCAGAATGTAATAAGGTTGTTAGCTGGGTAACAGTTTGAAGCTTGATTCAGCCAAAAGCATCTGGGATTTTGTACTGCCAAAAGGTTTAGAGAAAAGGGTTTGCTTTGAGGTTACTTTTGGTTAACTTCAGGCTGTTGGCAAAGAGCTGAATAGTAGCAGAGGTTTCTTTTGGACAAATTCCTTATCTGTAAACCAGAGTTACAAATAGGTAGCATTCACATTTTTCCAGCAATGTTTTGTGGATGCTGTGAGGTTTTTTTGGGTCACTGAAAAATTTGTATGCTTTTAAATATTGTTTAAAACATGGAAAGAGATAAAATTATACCTATCTAGTGCCATTGACTCGTGATCAGCACTTAATGGATTTAAAAATTTTGGAGCCTGAAATGTAAGAGGACTTGAGAGGAGGGAAAATGTTTTCTTCTCGAATTTACTGTCAGCTGTGAACTGTATATTTTAAAACACAAAACTGAACTTTTTAGCTGTTTTAGAGTAGATTGCTGTTTTAACTCTGCATAAACCAGAGTATTTCTGCTTAGTGGTTATGGTTCTAAATGATTTAAATATTGATTGTATTCAGTAGCTCTGACATCTGATGTGATCATAAAATTTTGGGTCTTTTCAGAGAAATTAAAAATTATTAATTGGTGTAAGAAACATTTCTCATTTTGTAAAATTAATATTTGGACATATTTTATTTTAGGAGAAGCAGACAAAGAGAAAGCCAAGGGCAAAAAAAAGCTGTGGTGGCGGCCTTGGGTTGATCATGCTTCCAGTAGGTTTTCTCAATCATCTTACAAATATG
This sequence comes from Scolopax mira, assembly GCA_004320125.1. Classification (NCBI taxonomy): domain Eukaryota; kingdom Metazoa; phylum Chordata; class Aves; order Charadriiformes; family Scolopacidae; genus Scolopax; species Scolopax mira. The sequence goes on from BJBW01005789.1 coordinate 68,794, forward strand.
TGGATTTAACCCTTATATCCTTGACCAGAATGAAGGCATTCCCGTGACCTGTTTGTTTTATGCCTGATTTTATGATTGTGACTTGATAGAAGGCTTATTTGTTTCAACAAATGTTTTCTCCTTCCAAATCTTCAAGGAATGAGTTTAGCCATATTTTGAACTTCTGTGTGTTGGAAGCACAGCTAGCTTATGATACTTTGGGCATTCTTAGAAAAATTTCAAATCAGATAAGCATGTGCCAAAGAGAATATATTTTGGCCTCAAAAGTCTAAACTCGCCCCTACTGCAAAACACAATGTATCTCAAAAAGTGAAGGTGAAGGTTTGCCAATGCATTCTAAGATCAGTCATAATTTCTTTTTCATATACATACATCATGCATCTTTTTTTGTGGTTCATCAGTCAATCTGCTGTCAGCTGTAGAAATCTGAGTACCACAGTAAGACAGCAAGACTATTCCCAGGACTAGGCTGTGTGGAGCTCAGACGAATAACTCTGATCACACTTTAATGTAGTGTTGATGCCAGTTGTTTTGTTGTTTCCATTTTTTTGTGTTTACCTGAGAGCAAAAATGTGTTCAGCCCTGTGCACAAGAAATTATTAGCCTGGATCACTCATAAAATTGTTGCATTATGGTATTTTAATTTGTTTATAGCCTAGTCCAGGCATATAATAGAGTTCTTCCTTATGTTACGGATTGGATAAAAAGAGAAAACCAAGTAGACTGCAATCTCATATCAGATGTCCTGCTATTGGATCTTTGCTGAACGAAATCTGACATGACCTATTTATTAATCTCTGAAGATTTAAATTTAAGTGTGTAGCACTGATAAGTTATATATGAATGTCTATTCTGTGCCTTGTCATTTAGTTTAAGAGAGTTACTCCGAGAAATACTTGCACACATTCACATACTGCTTCATTTACCTATGTGTATTTATAACTGTAGCATATATATTTGCCAACAGCATTTAACAGAAAGCCATATTCTTATTTCTATCAAGTCACAAGTAAGCTGTGCCTCTATTTTTATTTTTCTAAAGGGCACACTGCCACTTTAGAGAGACCTGTCCCTTTTCAAAAGTCTTATGAAAATAACCTTCTTGCCCTGTATTTTCATGAAGGACAAAACAGATCAAAACTATAATTTATGAGCTTTTACTGTAGAATTTCAAGCTACAGTGATTTCGAAGGAATGGGATATGGTCTCTTGTTTATTCACCACTGTTTTTGTAATAAGAAGAAGTGCTCAAAGAGAGACATTGACTTTGGCTTTTACTTATTTCACCCTCATTATTTAATGTTCTTAGGTGGCAACTTGTGTTTTGGTATTTAAAGTGAGCATTCTTGAAATTATTTACTGCAATAATGCAAAACCTTGTGGGAAACATCACAGCCCCTGAACTTTCAAACAGTGATTGCCTGCTATGTGGCTTGTGTCCTCACCCACTGGAACATGGCAGTGACAGTAGGTCTTCACAGGCACACAAACTGGAAATAGTCTGATATCCCCCATTTATCTTTTTTCAAACACTGTGCTGTAACTGCAGCATTCTGCAGCACATAGCTGTTCTTCTCAGAAAATAGATTTGTGGCTGTAGCTGTGTATATGTATATATTGAAGTCACTTAATGAAGTTTTATGCCAGTTTTGATGTTTAATTTAGATTTTTATTGTTATTTTCATACCACTTGTTATTATTTTCTTATTCAAAAAGATACCTCATTTTGTACAGCATAGGAATTAAAACACAGTCATGAATTTGGGTCTGAGTAGAACAGATAGGAAACATCAGTGAGGGTTTCCTCGTTGGCACTCGTTCACACCCTGCCTTGCAGGGAGAAAGGGTTCTTCCTGTGCTTGTGGATAACTTATGGACCCCCACAAAGATCAGCAGGAGTTAGGGCTTTGAGGTCCTCCACTTCTTCTGAGGCACAGAGTTGTGTCTGATGTGGTGCAAAAGATGGCACTTGCAGCTGTCCTGGGGAGCTCCTTCCCTCTGGGCACAAGAGATGATGAGATGCCGTCTTCTCCTGCATGGCTCCCCTTCTGCCTCTTACATCTCATCCCACAACAAAAGCTTGCAAGTGCCTTTTCTCAGTAGAAGTAAGTCATGTTTTGCAGTAGGAGAGAGGTCCCCCAAGTCCAGTCTGGCCATGAATTACCTAATAAATTTGGTCTCTTTAGTAATCCCTGTAGATGACTAATACTCTTCTTACTCCTTTTTGATGTGTGCAAGAATGCATTATTGCTATTCAATCATACTTCCCTCCTTAGTTGTAAAAGAGATGTAACTGTTACATTATAGTGTCCCCTCAGATGTACGTTAACCTAAATTCTTGGAGGGAGATCATTGTAGATATGCCAGCTCAAGCATTCCAAGTCTGTCCAGGTGCTACTCTGAGCCTTTAAGGAACTGCACTGCAGTAGAGGTTTCCCTTAGATGTCAAACCTTATCCTGCTGATCTTCTGTGTGGATGATTTCTGTTGCTGACTACAAAATACTTTTTTTATGAAAAAGAACTGTAACCTACTGGCTTTTAAAAAACATTAATCTCTTTAAGGCATTTTAAATGTCAAGGCTCTCTACCAAATAATTAATTTGCTTGATCCGAAAAATTTCCAAACTTTCTTTTCACCCTCCATTCAGCAATTAGAATAGCTGAGGTGGACTCTCTGTCCCTCTGCAGGGCTTTCATTGATGTTAAAAGTCATAACTAGGCACACGAGGCACAAAATTTCCTCTGTGGGTGAGTTTTAGATGCTGAAGTTATGATCCAATAAAATTCAGGCAAATTTTGGTGTGCTTACCTTGTGATTTCTACAGTAGTTATGTCTGATCATCTGTGCACAGAGGATATATGTAGAATTCAAGGTATGATTGAATTAAAGCAATTGTTACTTTTCTAGAAACCTATAATGAGGGTTAAATATAATTTTCATTATAAATATGTATTGCTCTATATATCCAGATTTTGTGACATTTCATCTAAGTAACTGTTCCTTTAAATATTTCAGCTTAAATATGGAAATTATTTACCAGTTTTCACTGCTGACTGTAAAGCTGTGATTTTGATTTTTCTCTTGCTTATTACCTTATTTTTATTTCTTTCGTTTCCCTTGTTCGTTCATGTAGGCCTGGTACCATCTGAGAAATAAAACATTGCTTCTGTTCAAGGATATAAGGCATAGCTTATTTACTGTGCATCTTTACTGTATCAAGGTTTCAGAATCTTTCTGAATCCATGGGCAAAAAATTGAAACTCACTTGCAATCACATTAATAGAATCCAAGTGATTTGTTTTAAACAAACCAAGGTTTTCCATTGTCTCATCAAAGCTTAAATGTTTGAAGAAAGCATTAACTAATGCCATCTCATTCCATAGTTTAAAGGATGCCTCAGCATTTTAAAGAGAAGTTCTGTATTTTTTGTCCAGTGGTATTGTTCACATAAATTCTTTTACTTACCTGCTGGGCTTCTTTTACTTCCTCAAATAACCATCAGTTCCCAATTAATTTAGATATAACTGTTTTGGGGTTTTTTTTGTCTAAAAAAAAATGCAACCTAGTAACTTGATACACTTCAAGCTTTTTCTTTAAATTTTCTTCTGATGGTGTTTTTTCCTTATTTCTTGTATAGTTCTCATTCATGCCCAAAGTATTGCAGACTAACATCAAATAAATTGCCTGAGACCATTTAATCTGTTGCTTCTTCTCTGTGTTCACCTCTTCTGATTATGAATTTTTAAATGACTGGCTGGCTGTTCATAGGTCTTGGGCCAGTTAAGAATAAAAATTTTCAGAAGAATAAGAAAATATTTTGTTTCACTTAGTGGTCAGAAGTGGAAATTATTATTTGTTTGAGACGGATAGTGAAGAGGAAGAGGAAGAAGAGAAAAAAGAAGAGGAAGAGCCTCGAAAAAAATCTGCATTTCAGGTACTTTCATAGTAATTTTTTTTCTAGTTGACATCTGGAAAAAATGTTGGCTTCCCATAACACAGGCACATGTACAGACAGTACATCTAAAGTAGACCTGCAAAGTACTGCAAATGAATTTTTTTGCCAATTTAAAATGCAAGTTTCCCAGTTTTAAGTACTGCCAAATTCCTACAGAAATTATTGTGAAATCATATCTTCATTCATTTATTCCTGAGGAAAACAAAAATACAAAACCAAAGGTTAAGAACCTGAGCTTTATTTTTTCTGCATTACAATACAGACAAGTGAGGAAGCTGACTTGCCTCTGGCACTGCTGTGCAATGCTTCAGTGGTTTTCGGGTTTTGAATAGGTATTATGATTCCATGAAGAAATGATCCCCAAAACAAGTGGCATTTTGTGGAAAACATACTTTAAAAACATACTTATAAAAAAAATAATATATTTTTATTATTGATCCTAGATGACCAGAGAAATATATCCTTGTGTTAAAAGAGCTTAACATAGAATCATATAGGGTTGTAAGGGACCTCTGGAGATCATGTAGTCCAATCCTCCCACACCTACCTAGAGCAGGAACTTGTCCAGGCAGGTTTTGAATGTCTCCAGAGAAGGAGACACTACCACCTCTCTGGGTAGCCTGTTCCAGTGCTCTACCACTCTCACAATAAGGAAGTTCCTCCTCATGTTTAGGTGGAATTTCTTATACTGAACTTTGTGCCCATTTCCTCTTGTCCTGTCACTGGGCACCACGGAGAAAAGACCAGCCCCATCCTCCTGACACCCTCCCTTTAAGTATTTGAAAGCATTGATCAGATCCCCCCTAAGTCAAGTCTTCTCAAGACTAAAAAGACCCAAGTCCCTCAGCCTTTCCTCATAGGAGAGATGCTCCAGGCCCTTAATCATCTTTGTGGCCCTTTGTTGTACCCTCTCCTGTCCTTCTTGAACTGGGGAGCCTAGAACTGGACACAGTACTCCAGATCGGGTCTCACCAGGGCAGAGTAGAGGGGCAGGATGACCTCCCTCGACCTGCTGGCCACATTCTTCTTGATGCACCCCAGGATGCCATTGGCCTTCTTGGCCACAAGGGCACATTGCTGGCTCATGGTCATCCTGTTGTCCACAAGAACTCACAGGTCTTTTTCCTCAGAGCTGCTCCCCAGCAGGTCGGCCCCCATTTTAACATTTAAAATTACAGAAGGAGACCACATCACTTTCTCTCATTTCTTTTTCAGGATAATGTTAATCTGTTTGCATTTTAAGTGATAGACTATGTTGAATTAAGAGTATATTGTAATGTTAAAAAGATAGCTGAAGTTTCCTAACTGAGTTCCTACATATAGAGTCGTTGATTTTAATACCAGGTATCAGATCCACTGACTTAAATGAAGAACTTGGGTGAAGAAATTAGTGAAATACTCATGCATATCAGATTGCATTAATCTTCATAAGATTAAATATTTACTTATTGAAGAGTTTTCAGGAATACCACAGAACTTTTTTAGGTTTGTAGTTTTTAAAGCTTAAGCAAAAGGTTATTTTTTGGCATATGAGTATTTCCTTCCAGGGGCAAGTTCATGTCACTGCAAAAATAGTGCATTACTGAACACCCAGCCCAAGCAAGGGCAAGAAACTGCCTCCATGCTCTTTTATTCCATATGCCTATAGCTTTCAAACAAAGCTTCCCAGATGACATTACTGAATTACAAGATGAAATATTTTATTTTATTCATTGATACAGTGGGCCTCTAGTTTATATGCTTGCATTGCATTACCAACAGATTACATTTGTTAAACTGCTGCATGGTAATTACATGGCAAGATTTTTTCCTGACCTTAAAAAAGATAAAAGAAATCTGGATGCAAAACAGTGTGATAAGTTTTATATTCTACTATTTACACAATTTTTTTTTGTATATTTTGCATTTAACTCACCTTGCACCATAAAAATGGCACATGAATTTCTAGGTGATTTTTCTTTCTGGTTTTCATGCAGGTATAGAGGAAAACTTGCATTCTGGTTTCTGCCATTTTTTAAAAAAATTGGTGACATTTTGTTCAGATGTTCTGGTGCCAGGCACTGAGATTTTAAAGAGTTCGAAACTTAAGGTCAGAAGCTATTAAGAGTCTTCATTTACTCTAGGTTTTGGGTTTTTTGTTTGTTTGGTATTATTTTTTAAAGTTCAGTTCTGAAACTATTAATCTGAGCTTGGGGGATCCGGTCTTTATTTCAAACTTCTGGTCAGTCATTCTGTAAAAGTGGCCAGTTCTGCAGTATGTGCAACATGAAGGTGTTGGATGGCTCTATGTAGGAGGGAACTTGTATAGAACAGAACAGCTTGTTCATCATTTGGTCATCATACCTTATTCACCTTCCATCACCGTGTACATGGTCTTAATAAAAATACTAGCAAAGTGAACTTCTTTGTTGTAGAGCCTGCTAAAGAATTCTTTTTAATTGATGATTTTTCTTTTAGTATAAATTGCGTGCAATGGTCACTTCAAGGGTTAACTTGGAGATTTTATTTATTAGAGACTGCAGGCAGTTAAGAATCTTACTGAAATTTTATTGTGAACATCACAAATTATCATTTTCATACTGGAGGCCATGAATGTAGTTATCTTTAATAATCTAGGTATACTCCTTCAGTGGGTACTTTTTATTAATATTTTCATGTTTTCTACTAATTGCTCTTGCTTTTCCTTCTTTATAGAGAGCTATTGGGAAATTTGCTTCAGCCATTATAGCCTTGCCAAAGTCTGTCATTAAACTACCAAAAACTATTCTTCAGTATTTAATCAAAGCAACAAAGGTACTTGACTTTTTGCGAGTGCTCATCCTATGGGACCCATCCCATAGTTCCCGATGTAATGACCTCTGTCCTTGTCTGCATTTTTCCTCTTATATGAATAATCAAAAAATGACAGCCAAATCTTCATTCCTATTAAATTAAATACAGTTCATACTTTTGGAGTGGTCAAGCCACAAGAAAAGTGGTCTATCTTTTTTTAAGTGTAGCCCTGGAGAGAAAATGCAGACCTAAATTCTCATTTTCTTCTCATCTTGCTATACAAGATGGTCACATCAAGTTGCATGTTTCTTGTGGACACCGTGGTAATTGATCTCAGAAAGCTGGTAAAAGATTTGTAAAACACACATTCTGGTCCAAACTCCCTTTGAGCTTTCTACTTTTCTGGTCTTCATGACCATGAAAAAGATTTGTGCATCTTCTTTCTTGTCCTTCTTGAATACATTTAGCATTTCCTGCCTTTGAGAACTGTGTATCATTTTACACTCCATATATGTAACATGATATATTTAAGGCCTGAGAGTTATAGATTGAGTGTAGCAGCGCCAAAACCTAAAAGATAATTGCATTTAAAGTTTGTCCAGCAGTAAAAATCTAAAGTAATACATACATATGCAGCCATTTAGCTCTTAAAGTATCTACTATTTATCATAAGTAGCTACATTAGATTTATTAATCAAATGCCCTTTCTTCATTCTATTCTACTCTCTTCCAAGTCTGCCTTTTACCTCTAATAAGTATTCATGCTATGACCATGGCTAGCATACATTTCTTAGCTAAATGGTCAATAGTGGATGTTGAGAGTTTTTGACTTCCAGTGAGTAATACTGGTATTAGTTCACTTAAGTATCATCATTCCCCCAGATCACCTATCCTTCACCTATTACAAAGGAAAGACAAACCAGTGCCTCTGATACCACACATTTTCTCATGTGGTGCTTGTTTTGAAAAAGTCAAACATATAAAAATAAATGTACAGACCTTGAGAGATTTGGAAGAGAGCTTTCTTATCAACAGAATCAAAATTATTTCTTTTTTTCCATTGTTGTATACATTCACAAAACAGAACAAAGTATCTTTCCCTTTGAAATGAAAGTCCATTTGACAGTTTAAAAAAAATTGCTTTTAATATTCCAGAGCAATATGAGTTTGCAAATTTTAGAAAATAGAAATAAACCCAATAGAAGTTTTACCAATCTATCCTATGAGGTGCAGTTCCAGCTTCACTGAGATCCACGTGTGTTGCTGTCATTGTCTGCATGTTTGTCTTGTGAATTAATAGAGGTGTTTTGTTACTGTGCTTTATTTTCAAACTCATGTGTACTTCCCTGCCCTGTCTCTGTTAGCACCCTGTGTTGCTTACAAATAGATAACAATGCAGTGCCAACTGAAGATGATTAGCATTTTTCAATGAAAACCATAAAAGGAACAAAAGAACATCTTTCATCTTAAAGAGCTGTGGGGAAGATACAGTTACTTTAGTTTCTGTTATTCACATTTTGTGTTGTATAGGGAAAAAAGATCTAAATGTTAGTGCTTTTGTTCTGTAACCTTCTTTCACAGCTTGAGCAGAACTATTCAAAAAGTTACTTTTGGGTAACTTTTAATACTTCTTTTTTTCCACTGCTATAGCTATTATAAATACTTTGGGCCAATTCCATGCTTCATGTAGTCATACAGGTCAACAGACTGTTGATCTGAGTGAGTGCTGTGAGCAGGATTCGGCCCCATAAAATCCCCTTGATATACAGGTAAGTATCACTGTCTTCACTTTACAACTGGGAAAGAAGTAGCAGAACAATTCATAAGTGACTTAGCTGAAGCAACAAAGGGAGCCATTGTCAAAATCAGGATAAAATCTGAGGAATTTCTGACTGCCAGGTTTGGAACTGTGCATAGATAGCAAATCTGTAATGTGCCACTGGGAAAAATACCTAAAATGTGAAAAATATACAAGTATAAATACCTGTACTGAGATATCACTACATCTTTTGATGCTTTAATTAGCTGATTGCAGCACTTTCTCTTAAAGTTTCCATTACTCTGCATCTTGCCTGTAAAATGATAAAGTAAAAATGCAGAATTAAAGAGAGAGATTCAGGTGAAGTAGCCTATATGCACAACAGGGTATTAATTCCAAAAGTTCAGAGCATGAATTTTTGTGGGTTCTAATGAAACTTGTTTCACCCACAAGTGTTTTCACATTTGGTTTTATGCTCGCAAAAAATAGCACATGAAAACTCAGCAGACTGCAGGGGAGGTATTTGATTTGGGATTCAAAATATTTCCTTACCCCTGCAGATCTGTATGTGTTTATTCAAACTATATAGTCCTGCTTGTGGCTTATTCTATGGCTTACTCTCAAAACATGAAGAACCTTGAAATAAATGAGTTTGTTCCTTCCAGTTTGTTTATCAAGCCTGGATTACTGACCCTAAAACAGCACTACGACGCAGGAGCAAAGAGAAGAAAAGGTTTGGGAAAGAGGAGAAGCGAAGACGAAAAAGATCTTGGGATGGTAGGTAGACTTCTGTCTTTTAATAAGATGTAATGTTAACTAGACTGCCTGTTGTTCCTGGTGCTGAAAGGCAGCTGAGTTTTAGAGGGCAAGTGATCTCAATTCTGGCAAGAAACTGGAAAACTGAGTTTGCCTTTGGCTGACTGTCTCTCCCTGCCCCATCCCATGACGAGGCCAGCTGTAGCAAAATCCTTTAGGTCTATACAGTGCACGCTGGGGGAGATAAAGGAGAAGCGGACGTATATGTGTTTTTCATGGAGTTGCAAGACACACACACGGAACTTCTGCCAAATAGAAAGACTCAACACATTGCAGAAAATGTCAGCTATATGAAAACATTGTGGAAGCAGAGTACTTGCAACAGGTGGCCATAGCCCTGCAAAGGCGTCACTTTATAAAGCCACTAACCTGGTAGCATTTCTCCAGAATACAGGTGTGTAAATGCCAGATGTTTGGCCAGAATCAGGCAGAGCAAGGACATTATCTGTTCACTCCCCAACCTCATAAAAAGGTTTGTCTTATTCTCCAGGTTTTTTCTAGGGTTGCTCAAAGTCTCTCGTTTTGATGGTAAATTCATGTGCATTCCCAGGGAAAGTTTTGTATGTGACAGACTTATATTTTGTGTTGAAGAACTATTTCATGAGGAACTTCATGAAGATCTGTAGTTTAAGTGGGGCTATATGAAAAATTCAATAAAATAGCCAAAAAAGTATTTCTTTTGTCTACATTTCCTATATTGTTCCCTAAAGAAGCCTGCACTGATACATGGGGAAGAATATCAAGAACCTGTTTTCACTTCCCATGCTGTACTCACTGAGGAACCCGAATATCTGTGAACCCATAAATTCACAGTGGATTCAGCAGGTAGCAAAAGGAAAACATATAAATGTTAAGAGGGTTTTACTGGCACTGTAAAATCATTCATGCCTTTGAAAAAAAAATGAGTGCGTAGTGGTTTGTATCTCTTCATCTTCTTCTCCTTTATTAAATAAGAAAAGAAAATAGAAATTCCAAAATATAAATTTTCTGGTTGGTTTGGATGGGGAGGGGCACCCATTCAAGCTGAATCAGCTGGACTTTTCCTCTGTTTGGCATCTTCACCTGTTGAAAAGAAGGAGCTTTGTAATTTGACTGCTGCCACTGGAGGGGTAGCTGCAGGTATTAGATATTAGGTATAGAAGGAGAGTAATTTGTCTGCCCTCCAGTTCTGCCTGTGACTCTATGTCACTTTTCTGCTAAATAAAAGCATGTGGTAGTTTTAGACCAACTCTGCTACTTCATTTCAACCCAAAGGGCCCACTCAATTCATTCAGGTTTGCTGGTTCAGAGGCAGGAGAAGATCATAGCACTGATCACGTTGCCCTTGGCAGAAGCTGAAGAAATGAGATCATGTGGAAGGTGAGGCTGCTGAGGGTGGAAGTGATGTGACTGAAAAGTTACCTGGGTTTACACCAACAGATGATCTTGCTCAGCAACCTATCTAGTAAGAAAAAAATACTGGAAATTACAAGAGAGGGGTGGTCATCCATGAACACCTCCGCTGATGGGGTTGTCCTCTCACTTGAGTCCTTTACAAGTGGAGGTGAGCTTTCTGTTATAGTGGTAGGTTAGGGACCAGTCACTACTGCTAGTAACTGTAGCATTTTCTAGCTTGGAAGGCATATACACCTGCACTTCTGTAGATGTAATACTCACTGTTCCGCTTGTTGTTCTCAATAGGTGGTACTGATGCGGACTGTGAAGACAGTGAAGAGGAACCTGTCAAGAAGAAATCTGATGGACCAGGTATGAAGGCAGAAAGAGGGTTTCTCAGCTCTTACAATGCAGTTCTGACCCGTGGCAGAAGTATCATATCACAGAGAGAGTGTTGCAGTGATCCTAGGCTTGCATAAAAGCCACAAAATCCACTCTAACACTCTAACCTGTGCAGTGAGAACTTCCTAACTACTTTCAGGTTTTCAACTGCCAGACTTACAAGTCCTGAGTTTAGGAACTCCGACTTATGGAATATTAGCTACTGCATTCATTTTTTATACACTAGTAAATACATCTGCAGGCTCAGACTTGATTGCTTGATGTATATTTTACTTATAGAACAACTTACAGCTTACCTTTCAGTCATGATTGCACACAGCCCCATGTTATAACCTCCATTGATTTCCAATGTCTGAAATTATATTATTAGCACACAGACCTTGTATTTTTTCAGTGTGCTTTAGCAAGGTTAATATAATGCTTTTGTCCAGTAGCCATCCATTCATCAAGGTGTGATAATCCCCTCTAAAAAAGTAGGGATTTTCCCAATCTCACCCATTCTCCTTCATAATCAGACTTGAGAATGCTCTGCACAAGAGAAGAAATGCCAGCCATTTGCAAGATCTTGCCTGCATTGAATGCTTTACTCCAAAGAAGTGTAACAGATCAAAAAGCTAAGCTTGACTCTGTGTTTCTAACTGGAATAAAAGAAGAAAACAGACTCTGCTCTTGAGTGAGTCTTCAAGGTGGCTTACCATGAGTGAGACTTTTGTCTTCAAAAGCTATTTTTTTCTCTTTTTAAAATTGGTTCCTACAGTTCCAGTTAAAATTGTATCCCTGAGTGAGCCACAGGGTAGAAGATGTTACAGGGATGTGGGAGTTGTCATTTCTTTCTCACAAGAGCAGTGGTCTCAAATAAATAAGTTGCACTGCTATTGAGGTTTTCTGGTTGGGTTTGGGAGGCTTTTCATTTGTAACTTACAGTGATACAGTTGCCCGTGTTAAAGTTGCCCATGTTAAAGAGTGATACACTGAAGTGAATCACTCAATGCATCACTCAAACACATCTCTAGAGAAATATTGTTGGTGCTACAGAGGAGTTAGGGAAAGAGAAGAAGGTTTATAATTCATTTATATTGGAAGTACTAAATTTAAGGTACTTTATATTTTTGTTGAAATACTTTGACCATTCCTAGGTAAAATTTTTTAAGCAGATGGTTGGAAAAATTAGACGGTAATTCTTAATCAAGCATTAGCATCATTATTAACCTTAGAGCAAATCCTGTCTCACACTCCCAGGCAGAGAGAAGCCTTCTCTGCATTTGACCCTTTCAGTTAGAATAACAGTCTCTGCAGAAAATAAATATTTGTTTCCCTTTTTGAAGATGTTTAGATGCAATCGATCCCCAAGAGATTATTTTTAAAAAAGTTTTGGAGAACAAAGCTGCCAGAACAGCTACAGCATCATTAAAAATGTATACTAAATCACCTCCAACCCAGGGAGAACAGTGACCTTTTAGATTAGACTGGAAGTGCTTGGCAAAGCGCCACATAATGGTGAGACTATGGCATGCCAGTGGTGGTCAATAATAAAGATAATTTTAACCTGAGATCTGCAATTCTCCTGAAAGCAGTAGCAGAAATTATATATTAGAGAGGAAGAGTGTGGGTTAAACCAGAACATTTATATGTTGTATATTTCTGTGTATGGGTGCTATGTTTTCTTTTAATGTATTCATAATAATATCTAGAATTCAAAGGACATGAATGGTCCTTGAAGTAGAAACAGCCTTAAAATTAATTTCCAATGGCAAGATTTCCTTAGCTTCAACACCTGCATGTTGAAATATGAGTGAATAAGATTTGAGTATTCAAATCATAAAATGTTTCCAATTCTAAATGACATAGAAATAAAGCCTGAAAATATTGAAATAATTGTGTGACCAAGTGAAGGGGGCTAAATGCTCTTACGTTCACAGGTACCAGACCAGTTCTGTTGCTCAGGTAAATGGTATATACTGCCATTTCAGTTTACAGGAATGTGCCACTAGTGGGTTTTTTCCGTAGTAGCTTTCCACAAGTGCGTGCATACAACCCTGCCTGCACACCCAGAGACACATGCAAGTTCCTCCATAGGGAGTCTTTTGCTTTATTATAGCTTCATCTTTGCATTCTTTGTGAGGAGCAAATGTGCAGTCCACAAAGTTTTGCATGCCATCTTGTGGTACACCTAAAAAGTGAAGTTGCTGAAAGCATCATGCTTCAGCATGATGTGGTTGGCTCCTTACTATCTACTTCAAACATTTTGTCCCTTCATGGCAGATTATGGACAGTTTTCTATTATTTTTTAGGCTGGTTACTCTAAAATTGATCTTCCTAACTAGTGCTCTGGGATTTGCAACTTAGCAGAGACAACTAGCTATGTAACTAGTTAGAATGAAATTTTTTAGTATTTGTGCAACACTATGTAAGCACTGTAGTGTGGTGTGTATATTTGTAAGTGGAAGAAAAATAAGCTGGCAGTGCTGCTTTTTGGGTGTGAAATGCAGTTACTAATGCTAAAGGAACTACCAAAATGAGAAATTAACTTGAGACAGCTGTGTTGAGCAAAATAAAGCTGCTATTATTAGCAATAAACCCATAAGCCTTACTCATGGCAAAGTGTACTGTTTTGGCAAAATGGCAGAAGAGTAGTGTTTTATGGATGATTTATACTTTTCCTGGTTGGGCTAGTTGGTCTGAGAACACTAATGACACAATGCAGCCTAAATAATAGAAGAGAGGCTTTGGAAACAGTCAATACAGAGAGGTGTGTTTGAGTGGTTGCAAAACTGTGAGCGATTCAAAGACTGTTTAAGCAGGTTAGACTTTAAAACTTAGCTAAGGAAGGTTCAAGCACAGAAGGCAAACTGTGCAGAGAGAAATGTGTACAAGTAAATCGACAGGTGAGGGGTTTAGCTCAACACTCTGGCTGAGCGTTGTTGAGATCACAGGAGATGGAGATGTTGAACAGCTCTCAGGAGATTCCCAAATCTTTGGGTTTCATTTTGCAGGCTTGTGCATATGGCATCTCTCTAAAATCAGGGATTCTTTATATGACTAGTGATTGCAGGACCAGGGAGTTACAGGGTGGATAAAGGATTCCAGATGATAAGCCTAGACATACGGGCAGGAAAATGGCCCAGCCAGCCAAAAGGCATCCAGCCATCTTCAGAGATTCCTTACTATGACAGGGTCTTGCAGCCTGGATTATTCTTATTAGACAATAAAGGAAAAATGAATCTAACTCCAAGCAGAAATACAGTGGAAGATATTTGTGTTCATTAATTCTGTTGCTTTTTCTCTCCCTTAGATAACATCATCAAAAGGATATTTAATATCTTGAAGTTCACTTGGGTCCTTTTCCTGGCAACAGTAGACAGTTTTACAGCTTGGCTTAATTCCATCTCAAGAGAACACATCGATATCTCCACTGTGCTAAGAATTGAGCGCTGTATGCTGACCAGGGAGATTAAGAAGGTAACGCCTTTAGTCTTTTTTGTCTGCTAATGCCATTTCCAGCTCAGTGAAATAGGAAGGGTTGTCTTTTCAAATCACTGCGTTAAGAAGAAAAAATATAAAATTATCGCTTTTACCTGCATTTTAAAAAGAGATCTGGACTCTTTTACTGCTTGCTGTTTTATAAATCTATAAACAATAAAATGATTTATTATCTGGACACAAAACAAATTATTGGAAAAATAATTCATTTAGAGGTTGATACAAGGATTTGGCTGAAACACTCCTGTGATAAAGTTTGGTGTTGAAGGAATAGGGTAGATTCAAGTAGAGAGGAGAAGGCTTGGTATTTTAAACAGCTGAAAAACTACCTCAGTCTGCATATTTCAGTCTTCTTGTGGACCAACTTGCCTAGGAAATGATTGACAATATACAGTCATAATTTTCTTCTCTCACAGTGAAACTATGTGGTCCTCCAAACTAGTTATATGTTAGTAAAACCCATTGTTATCAAAGATTAATGTTGACAGTTTAACTAGAAATGCATTTGGATCTTCAAAATGCAAGTAAGTGATACCTTGAGGTTAGGTAAAGCTCTCGTTTTAAGCACAGGTATTTTTACATGGAGTCTTCTCTTCAGTCACTCTTTTCCAAGTTAAAAGGTCCTGTTCTTTTTAGCCTCTCTTCACTTGACATCCATCCAGTACCTCTGATCATCTTTATTGTCCTTCTTCATATGATTGCCAGTTTTGATATGGCTTTATTAAGACTTGATGACCAGAACTACACACTGTTTTCAAAGTGTGGGTGAATCACAGATTTATACAGGAGTCTGATGTGTTTTCTTTTGCTTTCCTAGTAAGATCTAACAGTCAAGCTCCTTTGATTTTTAGTGAACGATGCCTGTTTTCAGGGGACTATACACTCTGAGTCCGAGATGTTTAAGGCTGACTTAAAGCCTGTCATTATATATGTTCAGGTTATTTTTCCCACTGCATTCTTTGCCATTTTTTACCAAGTCATGCAGTTTTATTAAATTCTTCAGTAGTACTTCAGTAAACTTTACACTTGAATATCCAGATAATTTTTTCTCATCTGCAAGCTTTGTCATATTGCTGTTTTCCTCCTTATACAGATTGTTTCTGAATATGCTGGACAGTAAAACTCTTTAGGGGAATCTCTCAACGACCTTCTTCCTTTGCAAAGATAAAACATTTGTTTGTGCCCTTTGTCTCCAGTCTTTTAATAGAGACTAAGTCCAAGAAATAGATGTAGTCTGCTTTATTTCATGACTGCTTAATTTCTTACAAGGGTCACTCAGGATAACTTCTGAAGCTATGGTTAAGGTTTGGTGTTACCTTCTCTTCCCCTGGCACTGTTTCATCTGTTGGTTCCTGCAGAGCTCTTGCGTGACCATCTCCCACTCAGTGTTCAGTTTACTTTTTTGTTCTCAGACTTGTCTTTTATAAAATAATTACTCCAGCCATTCCACGGGATTCCAGTTATTCCACTGGAAACATCAGAGGCTTTTTCTGCAGTAAAGACAGATGCATAAAAATCAGACTTTTTTGTCCTGTTGCCATAATTCCCTTGCACATCTTTATCCTTTGATCACCTGTTGATGCCCTGGATTCTTGATAGCTGATTCTTATGATACTCTTGAAAATGTTTTTTGGATTTTTTTTAATCAGATATATTTATAGATTTATTTTATCAAGTTATCCCTAAGCACCTGACCTGTTTCAGTCTAATTTGCTGAAGTTTTGCATTTAAGTCTAGAAAATATTCTAAAATATTTTTTTCTAAAATATTTCTCTCCTCTTCTGTAAAATATTGGTACCCATGAACTTCAGAATCATCAATTCCTCCAAAGCATCCCCATGCCTGTCATTGCTGCCAAGAAAGGAGGCTCTCACTGCAACCATAATGGTGACATGTTTATTTGCCTGATGTAGAATCAAGGACAGTTAACCTGATACATGAAGTTTCTGTGGTCTCTTTTCCAGCTACAGAAAAACCTGAAATTGAGGCCTCCATCAGTTGTGGGGCCCGTTTTCTGTCACAGGTCTTGTCCTTTATCCCAGACCTGCAGTCAAGCTAGAATATAGTGTGCACCGTGATTTCAGAGGCAGACTGTCATAATGGGACAAGCATTTCATAGTGCAGAAGCAACACAGCTTTTATACAAACAAACCCAAGTAAAACCCTGAGTTTCAGATTTTGTTCTTAAGATATTTTTTCTGACAAAAACTTCAGATTTTTAAAATTTTAGATTTAGGACAATGTAGAGGACCAGAGTTGAAATACTAGTAACTAATAATATTGGTAAAAGGAATGCAGGCAGTATTTTAGAGTACTTTTATTATTTTAACTGGAAAAAAATCCTTGCATAAAGCTTCATTATAGATCAGGAAAATGACTGCTAGAGAATAGCAGTCTTCTCCCTCAGTGTATCTTCTGAAGTCAATGCAACTGCTAGTGGATTTAGTTGGATGTGTTTCTGCCTAAGAACGGGCTATAAAATTCTCCATTTTATTCTTATGACACTCCTTTAGAATTCTGACTGCAATATCATAGCCAGAAAGACTTGATTCTGTGCCCAGATCTAGGCTGACAGTTATTAACACCATCCTTTCATGAACTTGCTTGATCTTGAAGTCACAGAGAAAGAGTAAAGGTCTTCAGTGTTTTTTTCATGGTTTTTCATACTTCATGAATAAATTCTTATTTTGCGACACTTATGAAGTCTAGATCAGTCTGTACATGACCTGTTTCTTCTTTTTCTGTTTTAAAAAACCTGCTACTGACCACTAATAAGATATATGACTGTTCTTAGAGTCAGTGAAGCTATCTAAAAGACATATGAAAAGTTGCTGGAGGTAAAAAGTTGCTGGTTAAGTCATGGTCCCAGCCCCCATCTCATTCTCAAGCTGAGATGATCTGCAGTCCACTCAGCAGAGTTTCACTGACTATATATAGCCCGAAATGGCAATGGAATTTGCTCCAGCTTTGCTTAAAATGCAACACTTCGTGCCATGGTAATATGTCAAAATCTGACCTGTGCTCTGAAAAGGAGCTACTAGTGGGAGGTTATTAGTTACTAGGAATCTGTTTGCACAGTCAATAATCTGTTCCTTGCCAAATGACAAAAGAAACCAGTTCCTCAAAGAAAACTCCTGTTCCTGCCATGTACCTCTAATTCTACTGTCTTCTGCAGGGAAACATTCCAACACGGGAGAGCATCCATATGTATTACCAGAACCACATGATGAAACTTTCTAAGGAGTCAGGACTCGACTCAATTGATAAAAATCCCAGTCAAGCTTCTGGTTTGCAAGCATCTGAAAGAATGGATAGTTTAGATTCAGCAGCTTCTCGCGACAGTATCTCCAGGTATTGATTTAATTTTATTTTGTGAAAAATACCACGCAGTAGATGTAATTTTAGATGATGTCTAAGTACTAATGAACTTTCTAATCAATGCTGAATCCTCTTTTTGATTTATCTATGCTGTTTTAACAGTGAAAACTATTGCTATGTGTTACTATTCCTTTATAGCAGTGGTCTCAGTTGTTGGCTTAGCTCCTTTTCCACTGCATGACTACCCCACTGCTTTCTGTCTCCCCTAGAATTAGGAGTCATTGACAGGGATTCTGATCTTGTAAAAAGGAATGGAAAATAAGAACCTGCTGGGGATGCTTATGGCATGCTCTTTTAGGAATTCAGGAGTGCAGTTTGGGAAATGATCATTCATTGTGAATATTTTGGTTTTGTGAAATAAATTGTTGCCTGTTGACCACAAATCAAAAAAAGGCTTTGCATTGAGAGAGATTCTGGATTTGAGAGAACAAAATCCCCCTCTTATACACACAGGGCAAAGATCACCTGAAGAGCCTGATTTCTTGACTGCTATAATTACAGTCCAGCAGAGCTACACAGTTTGTGGATCAAATACCCATACTAGTTCAGGAAAACCACTTTCCTCATTCTTTTCTGAAGACGGATGCCATCAAGTCCCTTGCCAAAACTACGGCATGCTCCTGCTGCTCCGTGCACACAGAGGCACACACATTCACTTCCTTCCCTTACAGAGGCAGCCTGTTCCCACTGTGTCCCTGGTGTTCTTGACTTTAAAGAAACTGCAGAAATTGTCCAACATGAGGGGGAGAAGGGAGGGCTGTTTCATAATCCATTGCATTCTGCTGTCGCCTGTTCTTCTCTGAAGTGTAGGCAGTGTCATGTTGTGTTTGATACTCCCAGCAAACTCAGTAGCTTCTGTGTACAGTAAATTATGTTTAGCTTTTACTAATGACATATGGGTAGACATTAGGAAACTAAAAATAACAGCAGCTTGTCTTCCTTTCTGATGTTATTGAAAAGCAAGTGTAAAAGAGTGCCTGTGCGTACTATGCTTCAACAAAATATTCACAAATTGGTCCCCAGGGTGAACACTGGCCTT
This sequence comes from Scolopax mira, assembly GCA_004320125.1. Lineage (NCBI taxonomy): Eukaryota > Metazoa > Chordata > Aves > Charadriiformes > Scolopacidae > Scolopax > Scolopax mira. Next base: position 87,771 of record BJBW01005789.1, read on the forward strand.
TGAGAGGTTCACTCCAGTAAAAACACCAAATCTGAGCAAATCTTTCTCGGTGGCTAGCTACCCAACTAAGCAACACCTTTGTGTTTTGTCTCAAAGTTTTACAGGAGTCAGATGACGTGAGAAAAATGTATAGCCAAATTGTATTACCAGCTCACTTGGAGCCACTTGGATATCTGCAGGGCAGAATTTAGCTCCACAAAGTTCAGTCTCAGCTAAACAAAGAATAGTAATTTCAGCCCTGCTTTCATGAAATAGTTTTTGGTCACACTATGTACTGTAGATAGAAGTTATTATTATACATCCATGTTAGCAAGAGCTTTAACTAGAAGCAAAGGGAAGCCAATTCCAAAATGAATTATAAAAAAGAAAGACAAATCTTGTATTTTTCATGTATAAATTCTGCCTCTTCAATGAGATGGTATCCAATGTTGAGCTCCACTTATGACTTTTCTTCAGAATAATCACCCATTTGTCACCCTGCCTTGAGTATACTTACACATTTAAAATATATTTCAAACTCAGAAAATTCAGCTATTCTGTGGAGCTGCATTGCAACAGAAAAAGTTAAGTCTTTCACATGTGTTACTGTCATCTCCATTTCCTCAGAAGATTCAAAGGATCTATCAACAAAGGAATAGCAGAGGCAGTATTATGACTGATTTCTCTAATCTCAGATTCTCTTTCTGGTAATGAACAATCAAATATTCTTGCACTGAGAGTATTTACAAATGGTGCACATCTGCTATAATAATAATGACCTGTAATTAGAGGAAGCAAAAATTAGTTTGTTGATTGAATGATAATGCCATCTGTTTCTTGCGGCACCCTTGCACGTCTCTTCCTGGGATTACAAAACTGCTTATGAGCTTTTTTAGAAATGTGAAATGTTTTAAACTTCATGTGAGTTTATTGAGTGATTTTTTTTAATTGCCCAAACAAAAGGAGGGAACATTTTACATTTCAAAGTAACAATTTACAGTAAATGCAAAAGTCACTAATTCTATCTAAAGCATCCCTCTGACCATGGATCTAAGATTGCAATGGAAAAAACTTCTGGAAAGGGACAGGTGGATACTAAAGAGCGTTCTGGTTATCCTTTGGTTGCCCTGCAAAGATTCTGTAGCGGACAATAGGTCCCTGAGTAAGATGGACAAGTCTGGAAGAACAAAGGGCTGCAGAAACACAGAAGCTATTCCATTATAATATTACCTATTCCTCAGTACTCAGGACAGGAATTACTGTAGATATATGCTCAGTGGTCTAAACACTAGATTTCCAGAGAGAACAATCGTTCTGATCAGTTGCAGGAAGTACAAATTTCTGTGAAGTTCAGGGCTGACCCTTGTAAGACTTATCCAGGGATGTTGTTTTTAGTAAGTTCTAAAATAAGGTTTTCAGAGTATCCTCTGTGGGATTTTCTCTTTTAGTAGGGCTGCAATTTATTCTCAGTCATTTTTCTGTACAGTAGCTAGACATGTAATGATTTATTTGTAATTGTTTAGTTTCTCTTTATGTATAAATACTCTTATGTATCTTAAAGGAAAAGTGCAAAGTTCATATGGGCCAGGAGGAGAAGAGACTAATGTTGATCCTGAACAAGTTCTTTGAGGAGCACCAGAAGGGATTGGGAACTAGCATGGTAGAGCGTTTGCTATTGTTTTTTCACCTTTGACTGAAGAACTGCTTACCAGGTTAAAGAGCTTGTGAATTTCAATAGCATGTTTGGAAACTTGTTGGAAGTTGGCAGCCTTTATGGGACTTTGCCTATGATTATGAAATTGCAGCTAGACACAGATCTTAGGTCAGATTTCAGGATATCTAAGGTTTTGTATCCAGTTCAGTTTGTATTAATTTTGGTCCATCACAAATAGTGCATTCAGTTTCTTGCTCTACCTGTGTGTAGTTGCAAGTGGGAGCCCCTGATCCTCCTGTACAAGTGAACGTACAAGCGTGGTCAGGGTGTTTACGTAAACACCATTCATCTGTGCTTCCCTCACCAGATGGGAGAATAGGGCTTAAGGCCGGGAGTACTGGAGAAATATCATTTACCTTGTGAGGCAGGAGAAAGGATGAAAGAAGAGTCCCAGTTTGGAACTGGATCTGTTTCTGACTTAGGAGCACGAATGATAGGAAATGTTTGGAATCTTTGCCTGGAGGTGTGGGGAGTATAGTGGTTCATAAAGGTAATACCAGTCAGTAACTAGTCCATGGACAGAAAAAAAGTCAGAAAAAATCATTAACTCACCCCTTAAACTAATAAACTCTCTGGGAAGAGTAAATTTGTGTTGCAAAAAGGAAGTCATAAAGTAAGAAATTTCACACTCACCAAGGATAAAAACCTCTCTGCTATATATATCCCCATTTGAAATGGATACCCGATCAACTTTATATAAAATGCTTGAAATCGGGGCTTTTAATAAACATTCAATTTAGTCCTTGAATGGTTTCAAGAAGCTAATGCTTTTCAAGGTCTCCAAGGGCACAAATTTGAAAAGTCACTCAGGAAGATATGCTTGGATTAAATTTATGTGATAGTCAATGACTGAGTCAACATCAGCTTTGCCAAGTATAAATCTGTCCACTTTATTGGTGTTCTTATTTCCTCCATGTTCAGAAGCATGTTCCTAAAGTACATAAAGAATATGAAAACTGTGCTGCTGGTGTCATCTCATACACATCTCCTAACATTCACGGATACAGAGCAGTTGCTCAATCAATAATTCTTCTGATGATTTAAAACAGCTTTAAACCAACTTATTGCAGGCACTCTGTCTGGGCAAACATTTTTATCTCTTTGGATTAATAGATGTTTTTCCTATGATTTTTCTGGAACCCAGGTCAGAACTTAAATGTTTTGGAGGGCAGCTGGCATATGTTTCTTCCATTGAAAATATATGAGTGGGCACATGCTACTTTGATTTCAACAGCTGCTCTGCTTAAGGCTCTTGGAAGGTTCCCTTTGAACTATGTCTGCATTTAAAATACTTCAACACCTTAATAAGAGCTGTTGCTCTTGAAAAGAATAAATTCAGCCCTCGAGATCAACATTAACACGTGAATAACATTGTAGCACATGGACAGAAAAGTTATCTGCAAAAATAGATTGTCTGCTTGCTGACTTCTCTCTATATTTTAGCACCAAAACTCCACAGATAGTACAACCAGCTGGCTGTACTCCATAGGTGTATCGGAAAAAGGAAACCTCCTCCCTCATGTCCCCCTGGAGTCAGTAACACTGAGCTCCGACTGATTTCCATGCTGCTGAATCAGGCCTATAGGGTGGATCTCTTTTTCCTATAGGAAGCAGCATCTGCTGCTTCATCAAAACCCTGTGCAATGCAGACAGCCCTCCAGGTTGTGTCTGGAGGGTGCTTGTGTGCCTTTGCGGGCAGACAGAAATAATGAAGTGGCTTGTAAAGGGTCTTGGCCAAATGAACTGGCAGGACAGAGGTGCCCCTGCCATTAATAGTTTTTAAGGAAAGTTATTTCATAATACCTCTGGGATCTTGGTGATACTTTTCTTCTATTCAAAGACCAAAGTCTGTTTTTAGCCTCAGCCCATTTTGTCAAAAAGACCATCAGTGGGCCTAAGAATAAATGCTGCTTAGCTCTACATATTTTGCTGTTTTCCTCCCCATTTTCCTTAAGGCAATAATTGCAAACTGTTACTTCAGATTTTTTTCCTCCATTTAAACTATCAAGACCAAAGTAACAGAAAACACCATTGCACTTCCCTTCTGACCTCTTTTCCTGTGCTCCTGGACAAACACAAAGCTCGACAAAGAAGCAAATCCCCTGCTGCCACTGCTCAAGTGTAACACAGATAGAAGAAAAGTAGAGTGTAAATCCTGCATTTTGGAGTCCTTTCTTCTCTCATTCTATCTGAGAGACTCAGGCAGGTCACTGCATGTCTTAAAACACCAGGTCCCTCAACTTATTTCATAGACATCTGTGTTTTCCAAGGATTTTTGCAGGAAAAATAATTGTTTTACCTACCATATGTCATTAATGTATTTGCTTCTTTCCTGTTGCTATGTTATATGCTTGTATTTAATTATGTACTTTCTTTCTCTTTATTCATCCAGTTCTTCTTCTTTTCTCCAGTAACACATAAATGCTCAATGTATGGTGTATGTCTCTGGTGTCCTGTTGTATTTGATGAGTGAAAGGAGATAAGGGTTTATTATATCTGTTCCTTCTTTCAAGATGTGCATGTTACCAATTTTGAAATAGTTTTTAAGCTGTGATTGAAATAAATGAAATCTTCTGGAAAGAATCAACAGGGCTTACTAATAAATATCAAAATAAAAGCCATCTCATGCAGAGCAGGTTATATTTGGCATGCATCTACTGGCTAAGTAACATATCCGATTTGGCTCTTTGGTTCGGAAAGAGGATTAGCCAATGTCTGACAGCTATTTTTCTATTTGTGGAATATGAGCTTATTCAGTTTTAAGGGCTCTTTTAGGAAATTGGCTTGTACCTGTGTAAAAAGGTTCAGCGCCATATATCATTAATAAAATAGAATTTGTACAGAGGAGGTCACTTCCCACAACATTTTTGCGGAATTTGAAGATTTCAGGGGGAAACAAAGAAAGTAGAATCTCCTCACATATGTAAGTTGGTGCCGCTGGAAAGCATGTAGAGCGCTGTGTTTCTTTCCTATCTCTTTGAATAGTGAAGAGATGGTTGTTAGCCTTCTATCACCCCTATAAGAATATGACCAGGAGCCATCTGTGCCTAGAAATGTGTTTACATGGTGACTCTAAACAAATCCTTATCTTCTTTCCGAACCGTTTTTCTTTGTGTCAGTGTTTTGCTGCATGGCGAGCATATTTGTTTACTGAATCATGTGTATAGTAATATCATTTGTATTTAATACTGTCTTTATAACTGTTTGCGCTGCTAGCTGCTACACTGAAGCAACCATGCTGTTCTCAAGGCAGTCAACCCTTGATGATTTAGATGGACCAGACACTGTTCCTAAAACAAGTGAGCGCGCTCGACCTAGGCTTCGTAAAATGCAGAGCGTGGATATGTCCTCCTCATCAGCTGACAGTGGCAGTATAGTGTCAAGGTGCTTAACTCATGCATGCTTTGTTCACTCATTTACCCATACCGTTGTACTTACTGCAGTGCACATAAAGTTGCGTTTATAGATATGTCGTGTACAGAGTGGTTTGCATGGTCAATGGAAGCTTTACTCCCTTCCGTGTTGTGGCAGAAGTCCGGAATTCAAAGTCAGGGTCATAATCTAGGACTCATGTGCTGTTTCACTTCTTATTCTGCTTAGGGTTTTTTTGTTGTTTGTTTCATTGTGCTTTTCATCCTTAATTCATGTATTTTTTAAAGTTTTTCCATTATGTTACACTGGCTGTCTAAAATCAGGGTAAAGTCTGTATTTATTCTGCTAAAAAAGAGCCTGATTTTCTTAGTTACTGAGATGATGGTTGTTCTTATTAAAATTGGAAGCTGGAAGTGAAGTTTCTCAGCTAATCGATTATCCTAAATACGGACTTAGGTCTCTAATTTTAGAAACTAAGATAGGTAAACGTTAGCCCTGCTCTTTCAATTTTTACTTTTCCCCATATAGGAAAGATTGCTAAATATGTTTTGATTACATTACGGTTGATTTACAGTCTGTGAGGTGTTGGAATTTAGAAAGGGAAAATTGCAGTGAAAAGATAGCAAATAATATTGCCATTCACTCACTGTTTAGCTAGTAAAAAATTCTTTTTCAGTGTTTAAGGTGTTTTACAATTTTTTTGGTGTCAGTCAGTTTTGAAATGATGGAGTTTTACGGTTTTATGCATTTTAACCAGGATGACTGCTAACTGATCAAAAACTACATCCTAATAATAGTGTCACATGTTCTGATTAAAATTCTGCTAGAAATATTGATCTAACGTAGCCACAACAAGTTTGGAAGCAGCATAAAAGAGATGGAATTTAATTTTTAATTTTGTCAGGAGATGGTAGTGCCAGCTGGCTTCGCCAATGACAGGTTTTTATAAAAGGCTATACTTTAGGTGAAAACATGGCCCCATGCACTTCATAGGAGCTTGTGAAATCTGGTTTTGTATCTGTTGACATACAAGAACATACAGCCAACAAAAGACACCATGTGGATGCCTCTTGTCTAACCTATGGAGAGGGACTGGAATGGACACTAAAAAGAGGAAGAGTGGTGTTCTATGGGAGAGTTATAAAATACTTGTGAGGGATGAAAAGAGTAAAGCCAATAAAATATTTTTTAAATGATAGTGTCCAGATTCCTATCTGGAATCATCAAGCTGCATGAATTTACATCAGCTGTGACTGCTGCGGAACACAGAGCATTGAGAAAGTGATTATGGATATGCAAAGGCAAGAATAAGCAGGGTGAGCAACCAGATAACTGAACAGAGAGAATAAGAACAGCTGAAAAAGAAAATAGGTACATACAGAAGAAAAGCAGGCAGGTAAGGTAAAAGTAAGGTAAGGTAAGGTAAAAATGGAGGCTGTATTGAAGAACATAGGGCAATCTAAAGGTAAGCAAGATACCCTGTTACTAGAAGAGTTCTGTAATCTGGATTGTATTGCTTAATGTTTGCAATTCACTTGCTCTTTTACTTGGAATCAGATGGGTGCTGCCTATCATTCACCATGGAGCATGCTTTAAATTAATGTAATTGCAAGTCCTGATTGTGGCCTGAAAGCAGTTTAACTGCTTTCAGAAAGTTATTATAGTTTTTCTTGATGGTGATATTAGTTTTCCCTTTGCTGGTATGAAAAGAGTTCACTGGGATGTCACTTGGGGCGCAGATGGACCCAGAAACTCTATCTGGGTAAGAAGCAATCATTATGATATATTTTCAACCAAATTATATGAACTTTGAAGGCCTGGGAGTGCAATGGGGTTGCTTGGCTGTCTACATAAAGGTACAGTTAACAAGCTTTTCTCGGTGATGAGCCTTGTAAGCTTCAACTCTCTCTCTTCATCCTGCCCCCAACAGTGAACCTACGCAGGTCACCATGCTCTATTCTCGTCAGGGGACCTCAGAAACCATTGAGGAAGTAGAAGGGGAGCATGAAGAGGAAGGAGCTCATTCTGCATCAAGGCAGGAGGAAGAGGAGGTAGAAGATTATAGCCTGGATTCAGAAGGAGCTGCATATACTCCTGATACTGATGTACCATTGTACTCCACTGTGGATAGCAATGCAGAAGCTCCACCTTCCTATAGCAAAGCTGTCAGCTTTGAACAGCTTCCCTTTGACTCCCCAGATGACTCAGCTGGCAAGAGCCTTATGATGGTGAGCCCAGACGACAGCCAGACGGACAAACTTAATGATACAATTCTCCCTCCATTGACACATGAGCTGACGGCTAGTGAGCTGCTTCTGAACAAGTAAGGACCTTCAACGGGGAAAAACTGTTGGTTCCAGTCTGGGAAGATTTGTCATTACTTTGGGTTTTTTGTCTCAGAACTAGCCTACGGTTTCTGATACAGATTTTGTGCTAAGTTTGGTTTAAGGGAGGAAGCTCATTTCCTGTGCAGTTGTTCTAATTACAGATTTCTAAAATGATTCAAATTCATGTTGGAAAGAATCTCCTCTTTCTCCCCAGATACCATAGCTAATTGTTCCAATTAGCATCAGATTTCTGTGCCACAATTGTCACGGGGTCAAGGTCTTTTCTAAATATTCTTTGTGGAGAGGGCTTCTCTTCTCCAGGCAGCTATGATTTCAAATAAGTTTCCTCAAGGGCTATCTGGGAAAATGTTTCTCCTTTAATTATTTTGGATTACTATAAGGGAAACTCTGATCTTTGGCAGAGTTTGTGTTTAAGCCAGTGGGGAGCAAGAGAGAGCACCTTGCCAAGTACTTTCATAAGGGATAGGGTGCTCAGACACCCTATTTGCCCCTCAGACACTGTGCTCAGTAGCACAACCAGCACTGAGATGGGGATGGTGCCACTGTTCTCCTTCCTCTGCTCTCTGGCCTGACTCAGCTAGGAGAGAGCTTTCCCGAATGCAAGGACAAAATCCTAAACCATAGAAATACCTTTAGCCTGACTGCATCTGGACAGGGAGAAAGGTTTTGCAGATCTGACTTTGAAGATGCAGTTCTTCTGGTTTTCCATAGTCATTTTTGCTTTTCAGTGAGATTTTTTCCTTAGGACAGGGCAGTCTTTATGAAAAATAAAGAGAAATGTGAATGTAAGTGGAAGTCGTGTAATGATTTCTTGCTGCCTTTAATATTTATTTGAGTTAGCTAAAGGGGAGAAGATTGGACACATGGAATGCTCAAGGACATTTATAATGTTCTAATTTTATGTCACAGGACTATTCATAACATACATCTCCTGATGGACCTCTGGACTTTCTCCAAATTCCCATCTGTGTTGATAAATTAGATACAAATCCAGACAGGGCCACACCAGCATGGTGCGATTTGTCTAAGATTTGTTGGTGGGGCAACTGTAGGGAAGTAGTGCTTATTGAAGTTCTTGGGCCAGGCCAACTGGCTGGGTAAATTGAGAAACAGCAAAACAGTGCTTCTAGTTATTTTGCCTGAAATTCTTGTTTTCTAAGCTTATAATTAGGGGGGTTGGTTATAATATCAAATACCATTCTTTTTTTTTCTTCCCATTCCATAATTTTATATCTTTTCAAAATGAGAAATTGTAGCAATTTAAAAAGTAGTTCTTGTGAAATTAATTTTCATTTCATTTATTGTACTCTTCTCCTCACAGGATGTTTCACGATGACGAGCTGGAGGAGTCAGAGAAATTCTATGTTGGTCAGCCTCGAGCCTTGCTTCTTATTTATGCCCTGTACAATACGCTGGTGGCCCGGTCAGAAATGGTGTGCTATTTTGTGATCATCCTTAACCACATGATCTCTGCCTCCATGATAACCCTGGTGCTTCCCATCCTTATATTCCTTTGGGCCATGCTGTCTGTTCCTCGGCCAAGCAAACGTTTCTGGATGACAGCCATTGTCTACACTGAGGTATGCTGCAGTTTTGCAACCCCATGTCTAACACAGAAAGTTGTAAGCTTTGCATGGTCTCTTGTCTGGTTTCAATCTCTAGGATCGGGGGCCTTTGGCCCTTAGTATTAATACAGGTATTTGCTAAAGTCCTCAGCAATTTCTGTGGTATGAAAAAGTCTTGTTTGTGTTTTTCTTCACTACAATGAGCAACATCCTTCCTGGCATGTAAAGCAATTATCACAGGAAGAGATCATTTACAAACAGCCACTATAAAATTGGCAATCTAGAGACAGTATACACTGCTATACGTTGCTCTCAGGTACCACTGAACATCATCTGTTGGTAAATGTTGATTGACTTTATTACTGAGGCAATGTGGACGGTTGTTTCTAGGTAGCAATGAATATGCTTGTTTATATCCTCATAAAACTGATAAAGTAGTCATATTTCTCCTCTCTTAATGTCAGGAGGCTAGTATATCTGCCATACTTAAAAAACACCGCAAGTGTGTTGTGTTTCTGTACAGGTTGCCATTGTCATCAAGTACTTCTTCCAGTTTGGCTTCTTTCCTTGGAATAAACATGTGGATTACACAAAAGATAAACCTTACCATCCACCCAATATTATTGGCATTGAGAAAAAAGAGGGTTACGTGCACTATGATCTTGTTCAGCTCCTTGCTTTATTCTTCCACAGATCCATTTTAAAGGTAATTTGAGTTCATGTAGTTTCTTATTTGATATCTAATTTTTAGTTTTAATTTCTTTAGTCACTGATGTGATATCCCAACACAATGAATTTGTCTTCCCCCTTGTGAACACATCACCAAGCTTAGCAACACCTGTGATAAATACCATGACAGAAATACAATGTTGACATGCTCTCTTCTTCTTTTTCCACTAGTGCCATGGATTATGGGATGAAGACGAGAAAGGGGACAGCTCCACTAACAAAGAGGATACTGATGATGAGCTCTCTCTGACAGGGGGCAGGAGAGACTCTTCCGCATCTTTGAAATCTGTCAATCTTGCAGCATCAGTGGAGTCTATCCACGTCCACTTCCCTGAGCAGCAAACCACCATCAGGAGGAAGAGCTCTAGCAGCATATCACAGCTTTCTCACAGGTCCAGCTTTTCTTCACACAGATCCAAGAGAGGTAAATGTCATGGCACATCTGGGATTTGAAGAGCAAACATTAATTTCCTATAGGATCATTCTGCTAAAACCTTGTGCTAGTTGCTCTGGAGATCCCAGAGGCTGCTGAATGATGCTGCTCCTCAGTGGGGAAATAGGATATGAACCAAAGTATCTTCATGTTTGAACACACTCAAAGCCTTCTTAAAGTTCAAATAGAGAGCCATACTTTGTGATTCATTATGGTTTTAAAATGACATTATCCAAAAGGTGGGAAGGGAATGCTCAGTGTGGCCCAAATCTAGAATTTCTAGTTCAGCATAATCTCCAGCTAGAGGGAATGCAAAGCGTATGTTTTTTTCATATCTGCATTCAGTGATACTTAAAGTGAGAAAAAGTTTTGATTAGGTATATTGAAACAGATTACCTATCCCATCTTGTAAAAAGGATAGGCATACTCTAGCCTGAATGTATATATTGCCAATTGAGATGACCGAGTAAGATCAGTCAAATACTTAGCATTACCAATAGGGTTCTCTTCTTATAAGAGTTATTCATCCATTTTTGATCTGACAGTGATTTTATCATATTGTTAAAAGAGCATAGTAATTAATTTCAAAACTTCTTTCAAATGTGGGACTCGTATATGGAACGGAAGTCTTGAGATTTATTACTTTCTAGTTACTGTATTTAAAGTTTGATTTTGCATTAGCTTCTTTGTCTTCTCTTTCCTTCCCTCTTTTTTCAGGAAGTACCAGTACACGAAACAGCAGTCAGAAAGGAAGCAGTGTTTCAAGCATCAAGCAAAAGTCTAAGAAAGAGCTTCTTATGGAAAAGGTTCAAGAACAAATGATCAAAGCCAAGGCCTTTACAATTAAAAAGTGAGTAATGTGAGACGTTGCATGGGTTTGGGGGGAAGTTCCAAACTGCAAAGTGGTAAAACAGCATTTTAAAGAGAGCATGTTTCTACTACTGTTAATTCAAGGGGATGAATGGATATGTATAGTTCATTGTATACAGATGCTTTCACTCTAAATCCCACCAGCCGAACATCAGGCAAATCAGCAGTTGTTCAAATAGCATCTGACTGATAAAAAAGCTAAATATCCTGTGTCAGAGTAGATCTTAGATATCTTTAGAAGAAGAAGAAGAAGAATTGTATCACACCCAGCCTTTCTTTTGTTTGGTGCAAGTTACAATGTCGTTAAATCACATTGTCATCTCTGTCGTTGTAGGACTCTCCAGGTGTATGTGCCCATCAAACAGTTTTTCTACAATCTTATTCATCCAGACTACAGTGCAGTGACTGATGTGTATGTGTTGATGTTCCTCGCAGATACTGTGGACTTCATCATCATTGTGTTTGGATTTTGGGCTTTTGGGGTATGTCATAGAGGCATCTATCTGTAAATCCTTGGTAGGATTTACATGCTGTATGTGCCAAGTGTCATGTGAGTGTCCTCCTTCCTTGACGATTCTGTTATGTTTTCCTTTTCAGAAACATTCTGCAGCAGCAGATATCACGTCTTCATTATCAGAGGACCAGGTCCCAGAGGCATTTTTGGTGATGGTGCTTATTCAGTTTGGCACCATGGTGGTAGATCGAGCACTGTACCTCAAAAAGACTGTCATGGGAAAGGTTATATTCCAAGTCATCCTTGTTTTTGGAATACATTTCTGGATGTTCTTTATCTTGCCTGGAGTGACAGAAAGGTATAATGAGGCAATATGGATTGAATATTGGTGCTCTACCAAGTCGTTTGCATTTCAATTTTAGATGGTTATAGCTAAGCATTGGAATCATGAACAATTTTCTTCTTAGTCTCTTTTCTAAGCAAAATGTTGGAGTACCTTTCCACAGCAGTAACTGTGGCCAACATAAGTTTGAGGAAGAATTAATTATGTAAGTATGTACTAAAATATTCTCAACTTAGGCCAAAATGCAAGCAGGTGAAAGAGAACTTGCCTGTAATTGAGTGATTAGAGACCTCAGCTGAGACAATGTTGGCATCTGATTTGGTTCCCTGCTCCCAAGACTGCTGCACACAGGTTTAGAAGAGTGAGTAGAAAATGTCTCTCTCAGAGTAATTTGTAATTTGGCCGTTTTCTGGAATGTGTGAACTGTGGATATAAATCTCTGTAGACTGAGGAATGCCTAAAACCTGTATCTGTTCTGAAGAGCAAAAGTCCTCCTCCCCTGCTCCTGCCACATGGCTCTGGAGGTGATGTAGAGGTGGTCACCTGCCACATGAAATCTTGTATCACAGGCTTGGTCAGGTTCACCCCTTGACTATTTCTCATTGCATGGCTCAAGGCAGTTATCACCTCAGTCTGCACTGCAGCCGTGCTAAGGTTCCCTCTAGTACTTGGTTAACTCCCCTATCACTTAGGACTTTAAATTGCCTTAAAGTATTTACTTCACTCCGCTGATTATACAAAGAATTTCGGTGTGTCACCTGGGAAAATTACACTTTGTTAACAGTCAAGTTACTTTTTGAGAACAACAAAAATAAAATAGGTGCATAGTGTAAAGAAAGACTGAGAATTCTCATTTCCAATGACAAAAAAAAAATTATGTTTTTCCTCAATGCTGTAGTAATTGTGCCCCAACTTGAAAAAATATTGCATTTTTTAACTGCATCCCCTGTCTACTGAACATTAAGAACAGATATGAAACTTTGGTCACTTGAAAGACAATAAAATTGTTTTGACTTTTTATCTGCTTTTATGAAATATATCAACTTGTTAATCTCAAATTTACCTCTGAAACCTTCTGTATTCCTTTTAAGTCAGGATGATTCTTAGAAACCCCTGCAAATTTCTTAATGAAATTAGTTTTACAGAATGTAATTGAAAATATTGGACCATTGTACTATTGAACTGCAGTCAGAAGTGGCACATGTTCAACAAGATGATCAGGGGGAAGGAACACATGACATGTGAGGTTGAGGGAACAATGTTAGTTGACTCTGGAGAAGAGAAGGTGAAGAGCTGTCCTCAGCTACCTATTTAGAGGGTATTGTGAAGAAGCTACGCTCTTTTCAGATAGGACAGGAAGCCACAAGTTGGAAAAAAGGGAAGCTCCAGTTAGGTACAATGAATCTTTTCATGGCCATAGTAGAACACTGAAGCAGGTTGTTGGGATCTCCATCTTCAGAGATATTCAAAACTCAGTTGGACAGATGCTGGAACAATTTGGTATAATTAGACCTGATTCAGGCAAGGGAGATTGAAAAATATGATCTTCAGAGTTTGCTCCAACTTAAATTCCTGAATTGGAATTTAGGTGGTGAATTTGGAGGTGCCTCGTGAACATGAATAGCCATTAAAGCTGCCTAGATTCAGCCCAGATGCCAGCCTTCTGAAAAGCTAAGGGAAGCAGTGTCTACCCAGGGCTCCCAGAGGGATGTGCCATCATGGGGAGCAAGGGCAGATTGGCCTGTGTTGGGCAGCAAGACACCTCTATACACCAGGAGGGAGAGGGCACTGCCCCAGAGCCCTCTGTCCTCAGGAAGCCTATTTGCAGTCTCTCCCCTGTGACCTTGAGGTGACAGCAGGTGCTGGTTATACGTTTTCTCTTCTAGCATCTTTAAAATATTGTTTAACCATGCAGGGGGGGTTTCACAGGATCTCAGGAAAGGACAATTGCCAGTTCAAGCTAATTTGGTCACAGACAGATACAGAGCTCATCATTTTCCTTTATCTGTCTTTTCCATTACAGGAAATTTAGCCAGAACACAGTTGCCCAGCTCTGGTATTTTGTGAAATGTGTTTATTTTGGTTTATCAGCATATCAGATACGCTGCGGATATCCAACTCGTGTTCTTGGCAACTTCCTCACAAAAAGTTATAACTATGTCAACCTGTTCTTATTTCAAGGGTAAGTCTAGACCTAGTATCTTCCTCTTTTCTTTCATGAAATATATATCTTTTATCATGAGTTGCTGGGGTTACTTATGACTTCACAGGCTGCTGGAAATAAGATAGTAAATTTTGCACAGCAAATTGTATATGCTGTATGTTCCCTAGAGTCCACAAAAAATCAATTTCAGGACTGCAAATTTAAGAAAAATAAGTCTCCCACTCTGAATCCCGAAGACTGACACACCAGTCAGCCATTTGGGCCCATACAGAAGAGGCATTTTTAACACTTCTAAGAAATCACCTCTGTGAACAGAGATAGGGGGTACACATTGTGTTAGAAAACAGGTAATGTTGCACGCTCTGCAGTCAATCCTAAAAAGTAGTAATGCATCAAATCCCAAAGAGATCCTTAGAGTAGGATCTCTACAGCCCGAGTCTACAGGCTCAACCTCAGCAAGTGAGAAGAATAAAGTGAAAGACATTACACATGAGAATATGAGCTTTGTATCAAAAAATGTTTCCTTTGCATACCTTTTGAGAAGTGCTGCATATATGAAACTGTGCAGGAGTTAGAAGGGTTAGTGCAAGTAACAGGCACAGCATCACCTCCGACTGAAAGGTGGTGTTAAGGTGACATACACCACCCCCCACTTTCGCAGTTACCTTGACAGTCTAAGAGAGTTGGGGTTCTTCAGCCTGGAGAAGAGAAGGCTCCAGGGAGACCTTATACTGGCATTCCAGTATCTGAAGGGAGTATACAGGAGAGATGGGGAGGGACGTTTTGTCAGGAAATGTAGTGATAGGACAAGGGGTAATGGTTTTAAACTTAAAGAGGGGAGATTTAGATTAGATATTGTGAAGAAATTCCTGTGAGGGTGGTGAGGCACTGGAACCAGTTGCCCAGAGAAGCTGTGGATGCCCCATCCCTGGAAGTGTTCAAGGCCAGGCTGGATGGGGCTTTGAGCAACCTGGTCTCAGTGGGAGTGGAAGGTGTCCCTGCCCATGGCAGGGGGGTTGGAATTAGATGATCTTTAAGGTCCCTTCCAACTTGAACCATTCTATGATCCTACAGTTCTGTGTTGTGATTAAGCCAGTCCAAAGCATATATATTTCACAGGAAAGCTGGAATAATTACAGCCTTTTCCCAATACTTGCATTTCAGTAGAAAAACTTACAAAAGAAAGCTTTCTTCACATAAAATAGTCTTTGTCACTTGTCCAAGCAGAAAAGCATGGGACTAGTAAAGGGAATGATGCATTCTGAACAGCTGCTATATACATGCTGCTTTCTTGTCAGCCCATCTTCTTCTGCTGGTTAATCCTGACTCATAATGCCCAATTCCATATGCAGCCGAGGACTGCCCACCTACTGCAACACTTTGTGTAAGTTTGTATAAAACATATTCCCACTATCCTGTGTAAAGGTTGTTTCTCTACTCCAGTCCCAGGTCAGAGGAATTTGGTGATACAAGAAAGCCTCTCTTGTACTATTCGATCAGTGGCTCAATCAAAATTACTGGGAATAATGATGCAGAAGTGTGTTTATGGCCTGACAAGGAGGAGTATGAGCTATAGGAAAAGATACCACCCCCAAAACATCAGTACTAGCCATGCAATCTCAGGATATGATTGTGTTTGCAAAATCATCCATTAAGCTGTCTTTTAACATTGGCTTAATTCTCCCTTTTGTCATATATACACTTACTGTGCTCATTTAACGTGATCCCCTAATTTCTGACAAGTTGTCTGCTGTGGTCTCCCTTCAGGTTCCGCCTGGTTCCGTTTTTGACTGAGCTGAGGGCAGTAATGGACTGGGTTTGGACTGATACCACTCTCAGCCTTTCCAGCTGGATCTGTGTTGAAGATATCTATGCTCATATATTCATCCTGAAGTGTTGGCGAGAGTCAGAAAAAGTAAGGAAGCCTCATATGAGTGATCTAGGCCTCCCCTCCCCCATGCAGAAATGAAGAGAAATAATCATGAGTCCCTAAATAATTGGGAAATCCACCATAAGGACAGTTTGTTAGAAGATACACCTGGTGTTTATGTTCAGAAATATTCAGACAATTGGGTATTTTATGTTAGTTGGCAGTCAGCAAGAGAAATTTCAAATGGCTTCTCCTTTGTACCTAGCTGATTTTTCCACCCTTAACGTGGACTCTGCAAGCATGTGCCTGCTGGTTTAATTGCATGCCTGAGTTTCAAGACCAGGGATGAAAGTCCTGGTATTCACATAAGCTCACTTTGTCCATAACAACTAAATGAGTAGCCCACAGTAGCAGGGAAAATCTAGCTGAAGAGAAAGGTCGGTAGAAGGAAGAGCTCATGCCTCCATGGTGTAGGTCCCTGGTTCATGTAACCACAGAGGGAAATCAGCTGGCTCCTTTATCTCAGGAGAGTTCCCACACATCCAGAACTGAACTGCAGGCCAGATTAACCCACCATTTGTCTGACTGAAATTTCAGTCCCTTTAAATCATACAAGCTTCAGTTCAAATTAAACTTGCAAATTCTGGATTCCTTATAATCGCTATAAAGATTGCAACCATATGCTTGCTTGTTTTGCCAATTTGAAAAAGAAATTAAGCGTTCTTTTAAGAGTGACCCAACCAGTCAGAAATTGTACATCTGCAATGAAACAACTGCATTTTTAAGTGTTACTGACGTATTTCTACTTTTATTATAATCATGTCTCTTACTGGCAGTTATTTTCCAAGTGTGTCACTTAGATTAACTCGGAGCTGAAGTGCACACAAATCTTCCTTTTCTATATGACTGCCATTTTGGCCATGAATGGAGTGTCATCAGAGGCTTCAGAGGAGTCAGAGTAATAATAATCCAGTTCTGCTTTGACTGTCCATCTCACTGCATTTTTTTATACTATAACAGGATCACTCTGCTTTATATGCAGCATAGATGTGATGAGGGAAGATTTCCACGTCTAAGCCAAGCATGTGTTTGGGAATGCCATGTACCAAAATGACTACCCATGACTCTTTGAGTGTTGTTCTAGGTTCTTTGATTCTCTCTGTCTCTCCCTCACATTGAGTGGTATGCCTAAATACTTTGACTGCCAGAGGATCTGTGAGCTGTTCTGTAACATCATTAATCTCATAAGACAAATAATATACCCTTGGTGATCTTGATATGATATTTTAATGAAAACAGTATTCTGTAGTGCAAGACAAATTACTTGATACACTGCTTTTGAAAAGTAACTAATTCACGTTAAATATAGCATTGTATTACAAATTTAATATTCTCTTAGGGCTTTACGGATTCGTGTTGTAAAGCAAGAACAATTTCCTGAAAGCCAGATTCCTGGCATGTCTTGGAGGTGCAGTGCAATGCAATGCACCTTTATTTTGCACATACAGTATGCAGTGAAAGATAGGATCCTAAAACACTGTGTGGAGTTAAATCCTGTAAGAGAATACACCAAAATAAATTACAGTGATGGTAAGACATTTTACAGGATGGTGAAACTGTTAAAGTATTCAATCATGAGGCCAATAATGAAGGGCGAGAATTACAGACAAGGCAGAATAGACATGCCATGTGATCTGCTTTGAAAAGAGAAGAATAAAAGCAAAGTCACTTTTGGTTCCAGAAGCTAAAAAAGGGAAGGACATTACATCAGCTGTATCAGGACTTTAGGAACAGCAACAAAACTTTAAAGATTATTTAAATGCAGTTGGTGTGGGATTCACTAGAAACAGATTAGAACAAGCCTGTGAACAGCTCTTAGAAATACTGTATGTTAGGTGTGAAATGAATGTGGAGGTAGTGCAATATCAGATAATCCTTCTGATTGTGCATGTCAGTTGCTGGCAAACAAATTTATTTTTTTCCCCTGAAATACAGTTTGAGGTATATCAAGCTCTATGAGAGGAATTCTCCCTTAAGGAGCTTTGTGATAAAACTTATGGAAGGACAAATGCAAGAAAGTATTTGTCACTTTCTAATATCAGTTTTAGGAACAAATTGTATCACTTTTGTTGCTATTATTTTACATTTGGTTCCTGTGAGTTCATGCTTGCACTCATTCAGACAAAAAAAAATCATATTACCCTACCAAATTTCTCCCTTCTCTATTGTTGTGAAAAATCAGAACCACAGAGGTTTACACACTTTACATGGGTTCATTTGGCACTTTCCTCTGTTGTCATCAGAAATTCAGTGTATGCACAGAGGTGGCTAAAAATCTCAAAATAACTGGCCTGACAATGGATAGCATATTATCACAGAAGATGGGAATCCTTAAGATATTTATATATTCGCCCATCAGATCATACCAAGTGTACCTCTGATAGAAGAGACATTACCATGTTGCTGTTTGCTTTTGCAGAGATATCCCCAACCAAGAGGCCAGAAGAAAAAGAAAGTTGTGAAGTATGGAATGGGTGGCATGATTATCGTCTTGCTGATTTGTATTGTCTGGTTCCCACTGCTCTTCATGTCTTTAATCAAATCTGTTGCAGGCATCACCAACAAGCCTCTAGATGTATCAATCACAATAACTCTAGGAGGTTATCAGGTAAAAAAAGAAGAAAGTCTAAAAACAAACTGTTTTTTGCACTGTATTTCCTTGTGCTATTTCTTATTCTTTTCACTGAATTGAACTCTCCTGCCTTAGGCATGCTCCCACAAATGATCCCTTTTGAGTTTAAAAATACATTGGTTTATTACTGATGTAAAATGATATCTTTGTTTGCTAAGACCAGAACCTACTGGCAGTGGAATCTGACTAAATTATCCTACATCAGGTACACTCAGATAACTGCCTGCAGATCCACATGGTAAATATAAGGTGATTGAAGGTAGCTTGCTTCTCAGTGGAATAGGATCATAACCTTCTCCTGTTGAATTGAGTGCCATAATTGTGTTGGACTGTGATGGACAGGAATCTATACTCTGTATATAGCAGTTTATGTGAAGTAAATGTGACACGTGTGTGTTCTTTTGTTTCTCAGCCTATTTTTACAATGAGTGCTCAACAGAGTCAGCTCAAGGATTTGAATCAGACTGGTTTCAGTGCATTTCTGAGAAGCTATAGGGGTAACACTGTAAGTGAAATATAGAATACCTCGTTACTTAAAAATGTGTGCATGTTTCCACGGAGGCCTTTTGTGAGTTTTGTTTGTGTAGTTATAAGTGGTCAGCAACCTGCCGTTATTTGGAAGATGTTTCTATAAAGAGGATTTGCATGGGCAAAGGTTCAGACAGATCATTTGTCAGGACAAGGCTGAGTTATGGTGAGACAGGTTACCATTAATCAAGACATCTTTGCACAAAATCTCAGAAGGCAGAAATCCTAGTTGTCCTGTCGCTTGAATAAAAACCTCCCCTCTAAATGACACAAACCTTCAGGAGATAGGATGCTATTGGTGCACTGTCAAAACAAATGTGCTGTGAGGACACAACACTTTTGAGCTCCATGCTCCTTCCAACAGCACATACAGTGAGGAGATGTGGTGCCATCAAAACAGTGTATGGCCTAGAAAAGCCAAAAAATGTCAAAACATAGACATTTTAACATAGTCTCACTATTTCATGGTGCAATGTGCACAAAGTTATTGCAAGCTTCTCAGGAAAAAGACTAGTAATTAGTAGAAGCTGTTGCATTACTAAAGTAATTGGCATTTGATCATATATAACTTTAAAGAAGTGCTTGCTTCTAGCCCATTCAAGAATTAACATTTTTTTTATGTTAGATCCTATCAAATAGCCCGTGTATTATAGCAGTAATATTGTAATCTCGATCCATTTTGGAAATTACCAGTTTCAAGTTGCTTTATCCTTTACAGACATCTTTCCATGCAGAAAGATGCTTAATAAAAGGCAGAGGAAAATTTCAACTTAAGATAAATAGACTCTACAGAGTTTTCCTGATGAACTTTCAGACTCATTTTGGCTTACGTGGTCATCATTTTTCAAGCAGCAGGGCCAATTTTGTTTTACCTTCTTAGCTCAGCTATATTTTGTTTATTTCCCTTCCCATTTAAAGCTGCAGTTGGTGCCTGAGGAAAATAATCAGTGCAAACCACTGCATTTGCAATTAATCAAACATTTACTATTCTACCTGACTGGGAAATGTGGCTCTGTCTCTTGTGAATATCACCACACTGAAATTTTCTTTTCCTCCTCTGCACCTACAGGGTGCTTTGCAGTTTCTAGAGAGCTATGGAAAAGAAGATATAACTCTAGCAGATCTAGAGGGAAATTCAAACTCTTTATGGACCATCAGCCCTCCCAGTAGAGAAAAAATGATACAAGGACTGCTGGATTTTTCTGCTGAGTTCACTGTAGTTCTTTCATGGAGCATTCAAAGGTAATTAACATGGTTGTTATGAGACTGGCGGATCATTTGCCTGGCATTTGCTCAGCAGAACAGTTCTGTGCTGTATTTTTGGTTTAATTTTTTTGGCAAATTCTATTGTACTGCAGAGCAAAATAACCTGAAAGTAGGAGGGAGAGAGACAGAAAGAAGTAACCTTTGTTACCCAGGAAAATATTCCTTGCCTGCAGTTCCCAAAAAATAAAGAGAGAAGTCGAGCTACTTCCTACCTTATTTAAAAAGGCAGGGTAAAGTTTTCAATGGGGAAGGAGGGAAAAGTGAGAAAATTTTAGACAGTTTTAGGTTGATGTGTTCAAATAAACTGTCACAAACAACAGCCTTGTTAGGATTTATGGGAACTGAATACTTAGACCTAGTTAAGGTGTAAAAACTATGAAGTGCTCTGTCCTCTTATTAAATGAGTCTGTAACGGACCCAAAATATTTTTTATATACACCTAACTCAGAGACTTTGTTATGCAAATAGCATAACAGTGGCACAGATCCATTTTGACAAGACCTTTGTGTGTTGTAGTTCCTTTGGCCTCAGTGAACTATTACTTTACAATGAAGCTTTTGCAAGAGAGCCTAGAATATAAAGTACTTGCACGCAGGCTAGAGCACACCCAGTCACTGAGGTGGTTTGTTGGGTCCTGTCTGCCAGCTGGGATCCCCACAGACTGCTGGATTAAATTGGAGTTAAGTCATCACTCCATGGAAAATATGTACCTTTGCAGTCCTAGTTATCTACCTGTTTTGTTGGAAGTGGATGATGGCTTGTTACAGCCCTCAGCCAAAGACTGCACAGGAAGCAGGTCAGTTGAATCACTGTGGGAGCTCTGAACATGTTGGGTCAGTCCTTCCACAGTCAAAAATAGGCTTGAAATGAAGCTGCACCCTTGATTCAACTTCATGTGACCCCCTTTATTTTCCTGGAAGCATACAGTATTGCTAGTGAATTACATCACTCCATCATTTCTGAACCTTATATTAATTTTTAATACTGCTACTCAGTTTGCCCATATGCTTGGATAACTACAAACTATTCATACACTATTTGAAAGAGACCTTATTCACTCTCAGGTTATATCCTGTGGACCATGAATGACTGAAAGTGGTAAAGACTTACCACGGTGACCTGCTTTTTCTCAATAAAGGGCCTTTCTTCTAGTCCAGGAGCCCACAAGCAGCTGTGAGATGACCTTTTGTGCCACTCAGGTCACACTTTGTGCCTGCTTTCTGCCCTTGCACATTATTTGCTGGGGATGTTTTTCTTCAGCCCCCAGCAGTCCAGGAGCTGCCTTACCTAGCTGCTGCATCCCAACTACAGGGCATGGCACAAGGCATGGTGCAAAAGCTGGTCCTGTCCCAGCTGTGTTCTGCAGTTGGCGTGAAGATTCAGGGGGAGGCATGGGGGTCCTATCAGCCTGTTAATCACACATTTCTGCTGGGCTTAGGTGGGGTTTGGGGAAGCTGTAGCTGACTGCAGCATCCTGGCACAGAATGTGTGGCAATGCAGATGGTCCTGTTGTCTAAAGTCAGAGCAGACACTCTCCATTTCCCGTTCTGACTTGACTAACATAACAAGCAAAATTATATTAATCTGTCATCATTGTCCTGTAATACATAAAAAAGGCATAGTCAGTTAGAAAAATAGACTTTTAAGGCTGCTGCATATCCTCTGTGGGAAAACACAACTTCTCAGGTAGAGGTGGCATGATGCTTGCTTTAGCAAAGACTGGGATAGCTAAAGTCAGTGCAGTTAGACTAATTAGACAACTAGCTCTAGCATTCAGGACACAAGTGTTTAAGTTATACTCTTATTGTAGTTGACAATGTGTCCTCCCCTTCTGCTTACAACAGAAATCTCAGCCTTGGTGCCAAAGCTGAAATAGCATCAGATAAACTTACCTTTGTCCTACCAGAGAACACCAGAAGAGATATTGCTACAATGATGTCTGGACAGCAACTGGAAAAGGTGTAAGTTATTTTCTTTGCCTATTTTCCCTTTTTAAACCTTATTTCCTAAGGAGGTTAGGGTTGTGGAACTGTATCATTTGTCTGCCCATCTATCCCCCTCTAATAACTTTGGAGACTTGTTCACAGAGGCCAACAGCAGTTATATAATAGTAACATTAAAGGTAAAAGTTTATTTCCTATGATAAATGTAGGCTGAGAAGACCATGAACACTGGAACACCACCAACAAGGATGGTGAAGCTATTAGTTAAGTTTTTTTGATTTATTGGATAAGCACAAGTTCATTACATTATATTCACAGTTAAACTCTCTTTTGGATTACGTCAGTTCTACTTGATCTGAGGATGTTGTATTGATGACTTTTTTGTTCTAAATGACCATCCAGACTGTATTTCTCTTTGTTATTTTTGAATGCTATTAGATTGGCAAGGAAGTGTTAAATCACTGTGGTCAAAGGGTAACATCTGCAGTCGTTTCTGACATCAGATCTTTTCCTGTAATGGAAATTCTAAAGGCAGAAAAAGCATGAATATCAAACATTATTCTATGGATATAACCTTATAGCATTAACAGCAGTGGTGCCTCCTTTCAGATTTGAAAGGAGTCTGGCTCTTCCTCTTCAGCAGTAGTGTCCAAATACTGCTAAGCCAACATGTCATCCCTGAAGGCCGCCTGATCTGATTTGTGGCCACAAGAGTTGAGGCCAACTGGGATAGTGAAAACTCTGAGAGGTTCATATCTGTTAGTAATGTAAATTAGATTTGTCTCTTCTATGCACAGCTGTTTTTCTGCACACACACACACTTGTACATCAAAACAGACTGCTGTTGCACATCTGATCATTGCATTTAAAAATTATTTTACACCTCTTTTACTTTTCTGCTGAGTGAGGATACGGGAATATTTCCTAAGGTGATGTAGTGCCAAGGAAGGTAGATTTTGCTCTTTTGTGGGAAGAGCAAAATTAATTCTTCATTCTCTCTTTGCAGGAGGCAAGTAGTAGCATAGAAGATATGCCTGCATTTGTCAGTGTTGCAATCATATTGTTGATTTAAGGTTTTTCACTTTGTCATAAAGGAAAAATGGCTGTGGCAGCTAGAAGCCATTTGACTACTTCAGCAGGGAGCTTTCTGCCACCACCTCTTCTGTGACAACTTAGCTGCCGAGCTCTTAAATATCTCTTGGGCCTCCTGGGAGGGATTTTAAATGGGCCATCTCTGTTCTTCCTCAGCCTGGAGTATGCAATGTATTAAAGTGTCAGAGGACTTCCCTGAGAGCTCCCCTTCCTTAGAATTTTTCCATCATTAGGAAAGTTAGGACAGTATCTCTAGTTTTAATGAAACATATCTCTCTCTGGGGATGGTGGTAGTTTATTTCCACTTAAGGTGATTTAATTTTGAGTCCAATGGAAGGACTTTTACAAATACCTTTCTTTTTAAGTTTGAAATCCTCCCACAAACTGTGGAAATATTTCCCAATGAAAGATTCTGGCAAAAAGTCTCACTCTTTTCACATGCATGTGAACACCTTCACATGAAGGTGTTATTATTGAAACATCTTGCAATTCTGAAGTACTAACTGTTCTCACCACATATTTTTCTAGCTACATATTTTTCTAGCTTGTTTACTACTGATGATGTGTTGCCTTGCTTTGTGCTGCTTATATGGCTGACTATAAAAGCTGCTTTGTTTAAAAGGGGAACAAAATATAAAGTCTACATTCCTTGCAAACACACATGCCCCAGGTGTGTGGGATTCATGGCATGTGAATGGCAACATTATGGATGGAGCTCCCTGCTGAAGTACTGACAGAACATAGTTAATAAATCCAGCTAACTTTCAGATGTGACATCTGAACACTATAAAATCATAGCTTAAGCCAAGAATTACTGGGAACAGTGTATAGCCCTGTTAGGTATTTCTAAATTATTTTAGAGGTATAAAAATATGAAATATTTGCTTTCTCATTTTTTCCAGAACATTAGAGAAAGTGTACCCATACTACATCAGGGCTCCTAGTGATTCACTGGCAAAACCCATAAAGCAGCTATTGACAGGTACGTGTCCAGACCATGGTGAAGAGAGTATGGTTGAAAGAAGTGCAACACAGCACACTTGCACATTCACAGAGCTGTTATAGGGTACCTCACGCTGAAATGCACTTACAGTGGTGTCTGCTTGGTGCCTGTAAGTTTGGGGAGAGATGAGGTAATACAGTATAAGGCAGAAAAGGCATCTGGATGTATTTTAGCTTTGTATTTAACAGTAAGAAGACTAAACCCAGCTCCTTTCCTTCAAGTCTGATTTTGGGAACTGCTTTCCTTTGTTTTCTGAGAAAGTGATGACAAGTTTCACATCTCCACTTCTCCCTGCTGCCTTCTGCCTTACCACAGTCAGTAGTGCTGAATGTCTGCAAATGTAGCTCTTCATCTTAAATAATGACATGGAATTATTTAAATTTTTTTTCTCTTTCTTATTGGCTACAAGGAATCCACTTTATCTAATCATTGAATTTCAGAGTGCTGTTACCCAACCAGAATGCATACAGGTATTCACAGACACAGAGAATATATGCATAGTAGTAGTACTATGTAATACATTGCTGTTCAAGGTTCAGTGAGCATGATTAGATTAACTGGGAAAAATAATTCTTGAGGCTGAACCTAGCTCTATGAGTAGCAGTAAGTTCTAAGTGCTTCACTGTCATTAGTCTGGTCCTGTTGTAACGAACTTTCAATTTGAAATTCTTCAAAAGGGCTTTAATATACACATTGCTAATGTACATTCCCCATAAGTCAGGAGAGCCAGAGTTCACCTCCTGTCTCTGTGATCAGTATGCATAATAGGATAGTATGCTTTTCTTAATATAAGAGAATAACACCTTTTATACCATGATGTCAGTGATTTACAGTGATATTTTCACTTTGACATGGAAGTTGACCACTATCCCTTCAGGTTAAATGTGTCAAATGCAGAAATGCTGACTGTCATTGATACTTTGGCCAAATAATATCAAAATTATTTGACAGTTACACAGAAGGAAATGTAGGTGATATAAAACATTTTATTTATTTAATCCATATTCAGATGAGATTTACATAAGAAAAACCACAGAAGTCTAGATATTATATTTTTGTACAGAAATAACAGGGTTTAGAAGAATTATAAAGAACCTTTACTCAGTCATTTTATCATGCAAGTGTTTGAAGTATCTGACTCAAAGCAGTTTGCCTTTTGCAATTCTTAGTATATATATATTGACATGTGGTTTTTTTCAATAGACTGCAGCTGGGAAAACATTACAGTTTCACTGGTCAAAAATGTATCCGAAGAGGGAGTTCGTGAGTGGTGGGTTTTGAATCAGCTTGGAAAAAGATACAAAACATCTGAAGAGAGTCTTGAACTCTTCATATTCAGCGATAAAGTCAGTCCACCAAGCCTTGGATTCTTGGCTGGTTATGGGTAAGAAGCAATCTTTATGATGTAAAATTAAAATAACACAGATAAGATAGAAGTAGAGGTGACTTTAGTTGCTGGTTTGGGGATTTTATTTCTTTTTTTGTTGTTGCAGTGTTTAAACATTACAACATTTTGAAAAGGGGTTTTGTGAGATTTTCAAATTCATGTCTAATAATGTTATCTGTAGAAGGCTTCATATTTGTAACAAATGTTATTACCCTTGATGCCTTCTCTCCAGTGGGAGAGAAGGCAGAAGCACCCTTCACAACAATTTCCTATTGAAGTAAAATTGTTCAAAAGATGTTAGTTTAGCTACAGGTCAAGTTCTGCCCAAACTCCACCCAGTTTTGGCAACCTTCCCACTCTCAGAGCCAGAACCCTGGAAGTGAAACGGTTATGGAGATGTCTGTGGAATAACATCTCCATAGACAGAGGAAGGCAGGAGAGTGTGCCATCCTGGGAGATATGCCCTTCTGGCATGGTTTTGGAGAACTCCTCATAGGATTATTAGAGGAGTACAGGCAAACATCATTTTGTCACCAGTTACATGTACTTTAATAAAAATTATTAGATATGAAGCCTGTCAGATCATTTGCCTTTAGCAGCCAGCAATTGCCAGATTTCCCACTGTGACTTCCAAGCTGTAGCAGACAGGCCATAAGCCTCAGGTGTTTATCTTCCCAGATTTCTGTGGTGTTTGAAGGGACCTTATTTTCCTTCATCCTGCAGCATAGCAGAAACAAGATCCTAATCAGAAATTAATGTTCACTCAGCTGACAGACTACACTTAGCCCTGTAGATGAGCTTCCTTACACTTGACTGACCCTTTTTCAAGGCATGATTTGAACTCTTTCCTTTCTTTCTTTCTTTCCAGCATCATGGGACTATATGCCTCGGTTGTCCTGGTGGTAGGGAAGTTTGTCCGAGAATTTTTCAGTGGGATCTCTCACTCCATCATGTTTGAGGAGCTACCCAATGTGGACCGAATCTTGAAGTTGTGTACTGATATTTTCTTAGTGAGGGAGACTGGAGAACTGGAACTAGAAGAAGACCTGTATGCCAAACTAATATTCCTGTATCGCTCACCAGAGACTATGATCAAGTGGACTAGGGAAAAAACTAATTGATCTCTTTGGTGTCACACTGCGAATCAAGTTGATTTCATCTGAATTTTAAAGGGAAAAAAAAAAAAAAAAGCACAATATTCTCTTAAGAGCTAAGCCTTTTCTAGTTAGGTAGCAATGTTTTTCACTGAAGGAGTCCTGAAAGCTACGGCCTTAGGAATCCATGCTGCCTTTCAAATTAAGGATCAACAATGAAGAAGAAGGTTGGGTGATTTGTTGTTTTTAATGTGCCACTCCTCTACAGTCTGGGGACTGCTTTGTAATTTAATCAACATAAAGTTTGCATCTTTGTCTGGCTAATTTAGTTTTCCAGATGATCATTACAACTTGAGAAAAGAAAGGAGTAAACTCACAGATGACTCCAGTGTACCTTCTTAACCCTTTCTGGAGCCATAGTGATTGGATTGTGCAATATGCTGTTGTACATCACTGACTTTCAAGCTACAGTAATGGGACGCTGACTAGCCTTCAGGACACCCAAGACCCAGGGCCACAGTGGAATCTGAAGACGTTCTAGCCATACCCATTTGTAGAAAAGCAGAGGTTTTGATGTACAAAGGACACTGTGGACAAGCCTCTGTTAGCAAAAAGAAAATAAGTAACAATCTCTTTAAATGCCTTATTTTATTTGTACAGTCACAGAAGACATTTCCACCAAACATCAATGACTTTTCTCAGGAAAAAAAAAGCAAGCAACTGAAACTTGACAGTTCGTCAAGGTTAACTAATGGCTAGAATAATTATGGTGAATTATTGGGGTGTTCTGCTGGGCCATTCTCTTCAAATTTACTGCTTTCCATTAGATGAGAAAAGAAAGTGAATTCAGTGACCTAAGGAGCTACTTCATTTCTTTTAACTCTTTAAAGACTGAATAGTGTGCTTCTCTCTGCTCCCCATGACATGCTTTTTCCCATTTCGATGATTTAAGGCAACCATTGTTTTGCTGTTAGCTGATATTCTTTTTCCAGTGTTTCAGGTATACAAAAATGTTTACATATTCCAAGTCACATTTTTACATCTGAGACGGGTTTTTTTTAAGTTCCCAAATATAGACATACATATGAGCTTGAAAAATGGCCTTTTTCTTAAATTACTATTATTAGTGACACAAATGGCTCATTAGAGAACATTGTAGCATGAAAATTTACAATTGCAATGTAGGTTTCGTTCCATGTTAAAAAAATTATTGAGAAAAAAAAAGCATTGAGTGGGTAGGGTATGTTAAAAGGGTATACTGTGTAGTTTTGATTCAGTAATGACTTACTTAAAATAAAGCACATGTTGCAAAGTAATTTTAGAAGTATTTTTTCCTCTGCCTTTTTACATGAAATGGGAAAAGTTTTACATTCTTCTAACTCTGTGACAAATAAATCTATTTCTTGTAGTTAGCTGCTATTTATTATATGAATGATTAGTTAATCACCAAAAAGAAACTAATAAAACATAATTTGCTGGCACATTTTACTGCAGACATTAAACAGCACAACTAAATGACGTTGCAACATACTCTGCTGAGTGCTTCCATGACAAATGCTGTCACATCCATTCTATACTGTGAAAACGAACATTTTGAGCACCATGAAGTGCACAAAATAAAAATTGCTTCATCATACCATAATAATAAAATAATTTGGTAACTGGAACTCACTGGAAGACAACCTGATTTCCTCCAAAGTGTAATGGAAAGTTGGCTGCTCATACAGCCAGGCAGCATTCCCCACTAGAGAGTTTTGCTCCATTTCTTCCTTTGGACCTGTGAATGAAAATCAAAATATACAGGGCAGCCCTGACATGGGATCCAGTGGGGATGCTAAAATGTCTTTGTGGTTAGATGAATTCTCACCTGGGTTTTCAATGATTTTAAGAAGAAGAGCAACACTGGAAGGAGAAGGATGAAGGGTGTAATGTGTTTCTAAAGGTACCAGCCAGCAGAAGCATGCTGGCCGCAGTTGGTCCTGGCTCCCTTCCTGGTTCCTTCTCTTTAACGGGCACTTCCTTTCTGGTGAGAAAAACCTATCTGCAGAATGAGCTGTACAGTTATTTGGGCTTTGCAGAAATGTGCTGCTCTTTCTTTCATAGATTGATCAAACTTTGAAAATAAAAGGATTCTTCTGTTGCTTTTTTTTTATTTATTTTTTAAAACAACATACAGACAAACTGATTACATGAACTGGATAGCTATCTACAACAGGTGAAAAGTGTACTGATGATGACCATCCTTTGATCCCAACCATCCAGATAAAGTTGCACTGCCAGCCAGTTTTTGGTGGCATCCTTTAGGGAACCAATACTGGGGCCAGTGCCATCTAATGTCTTTAGTAACAACCTGGAGGACACGACAGAGTACACTTTCAGCAAGTTTGTGGACCACACCAAATCTGGGTCTGAGGACGTTTGTGATAATTAAGTTTGTCGACTGCCCTCCTAAAGCATGGGGTGGGTAGTTGTTACAAGGAGGGCAGGAATGCCTTCCAAGCTGGACCTCAAGGTGCTGCAGAAATGAGCTGCCAGGTATTTCAATAAATGCAAAGCCCTGCATCTGAAGCAGACTAACCCAACTGAGCAATTCAGACTAGGTGGGTGGGTTGGGAAGTGAAAAGGAGACAGGGCAGGGAGTGAGAATTGCGAGTATATCAGGAGAGTGCCCTTGAGGCAAAGAAAACCAACAGCATACTGAGCTGCATTTACAAAAGCACAGCTGGAAGTCAAGGGAAGTTACTGAAGACAAGGGAAGTCCACTCTATCCAGCACTTGTGAGGCCTCATCTAGAGAATAGCAAGCAGGTTTGGGGTCTCTAGTGCAAGAAAGTCACTGACATACTGCAGTGAGCCTGGCAGAGGGCTGGAGGACAAGATGTGTGAGGAGGGGCTGAGGGAGTTGGGCTTGTCCAGCCTTAAAAAGAAGCCCAAGGGGAGAGCTTCCTGGTGTCTGCAGCTGCCTAATGGCGAGGTACAGAAGAGGTAGAGTCAAACTCTGCAGCGCTGCACAATGATAGAGCAACAGACACAAGTTGCAACCAGGGAGATCCTGATTAAATAGAAGGAAAATTGTTTTCACCATTTCACCAAGGTAGTCAAACACTGGAGAAAGCACCCAGAGCAGTTGTGGGATCTTCAGCCTTGGAGGTTTTCAGAACTTGACTGGAAAGTTGTAACTGTTGTTACTGGCCATGCTTTGCATGGGGGGGCTTGACCTGAAGCCCCTTAAAACCTCAGTTATGCCAATATTTTAGGATTCTGCCAGAGACACTGTAGCTTACCAAAGACAGCGTATTGGCTGCTGTAACAACCACCTCCAAAACACCAGAATAAAGTCATCAGGTCCAAAGCAACAGTACAGCTTTACAGAAATACTTTTAACAACAGACATGCCTTAGTGAGCCCTTGTGTCCAATTTTTCGGAGCTCAGCACTGCCAGGTATAGGTTTTCCTTCTTCTACCCTTGTAATCAAGAAATAATGGCTCACAGGATGATAACATAAACCCTTACGTATACAAATGGACCAAATTGGATGTATAAGATTAAATGGCCTTTTAGAAGGTTATCAGGTCAAACTTAAATGAAATAGAGGTTATTTTCCCAGGTTTTAGAACACCTTCCTGTTTTGTTCAATACAGGAGCAGATCTTAAATGAAATAAGCCTAGGTAAGAAAAGAAGAAACAGCCTCATAATAAAGTCAGTTTTGTTTTATAAGCATCAGTGTTTTTACTTTCCTTACTGGACTTGATTTTTTAGTGTTTCTAAAGAAGCTGCAGGTTCAAAGCTGCACCAGGGGAGGTTTAGATGGGACATTAGGAAGCATGTCTTTGTTGAAACAGTAATAAAACACTGGAACAGGTTTCCTAGAAGTGGCGAATGCCGCAGGCCTGTCAGTGTTTAGGAGGAATTTGGATAATGCCCTTAACATCCTTTAACCTTTGCCTCAGCCCTGAGGCAGTCAGGTAGTTGGACTACATGATTGTTGTACATTCCTTCCAACTGAAAGAGTTCTGTTCTGTTTCCTATTCTATTCTACTCTATTCTATTCTACTCTATTGCATTTGTTGGTGTCAGCAATAACAAATTTCATATCTGTGGAATTGTCACAAAAGGTATTTTACCATTCTAGGCCACAGCTTTTGTGAAAAGAAAACACAAAACTGCTCCTTTATGGGGCTGAACTATACTGATACCCCACAAAACCCATCCTTGTACCACGGAGAGACAGAGTGCTGAACCTATGCTTTTGTGACCATTAGTGTTGTTAGAGAAGTACAAACTTCAACATAGGATCACTTTGCTCTGGGACTTGTCCAGTTGTGGCCTGGAAGCCTCCAAAGACAGCAGTGTCACAAGCCCTTCAGTCTTTCCCAGTGCTTATTTACCCTCAAGGTGAACAGAAGTTTCCTCTATATCCATTTGGATTTCCTTCTCTCAGCTTTGTAGCATGGCAACTTGTCATTTCTGCTTAGGAAGCCACTGTGAGTTTGAAGTGTCCAGCAAGCAGGATCTGCAGCCCCTCAGCTCTGATGCCTTCATCAGAGGACCACCCTGGTAGTGGCCTGGCCACCAGGCACTTCTTATGCCCTGGACCTTGGCGCAGGGAACTAGATAGCAGTTAACAATGGCTGTGAGGCCAAACTAAAGGAGAAACTTGCAAAACACAGATCACTTTACGGTTACCACATATTAACAGCTTTGTGTTCATACAACCAGCCTGATGCACACATTTACAGAGAGTACAGTTCTCCTGTTTAGCTGGCAGGAACGTTACTTTGCAGGTGTTGGCAGGGGGTTCTGCCATGCTTGGCTTGTTTCAAGGTCCAAGATGGAGCCCCAGGCATGGAGAAAAGAGGTCAAGTCTGATGAGCTCTAATGCTGGCACCCTTACTTTGAGTTCTTCACAAACTGAGTGACTACCCAGTCTAAGAAGTGTTTGGAGCATTACCTGAGAGCTTGACAATCACCTTTATGCAGGAGCTTTATTTTACATGAGATCCAGGAGACTATAAAGGGACTTTATCTGATTCCTGTGGTGCTCTCTCCAAAATCCTTGAGCTCCCAGGGAGCTGCTGTTGCCTGGAAAGCACCCAGTGGCTCATTTCACCAAACATCACCAAGGTGCTGCATCAAGACAAGAACAACCACCCAGCGCCACTGCTGCTGAGCAGATCAGCCTTCTCTCTTACATGGAACCAGATGACAAAGCGGGGGATTGTCCCTGGGGTCTACTCCTAGGTGAGTGCTTGCAGCTTGCAGCTTCCACCCACCTTTGCCATACACCACACACCTGTGGCTGCTCTCTTTATATCCCATTTCTGATTCTCCTACACAGTAGCCAGTGTCAGAAGGCAAAAAAGCCATAATTCTTTGTGAACTGTTGCCACACCAAGGCATCTCCAATTACTAATCTCTCTTGCAATTAGATAAATAAAGAAATACTAACCACATTACCTGAAAATGGACTCTCAGCAGTTCCTGCTTCAGCTTCTTTCCCCTGTGACAGAAAAGGACACACAGATGAGTGACCAAGAGAAAGCCCAAGATCTGGAGCTGAATGCTACTTCCTGTTTCCTCACCTTCCCACAAATTGATTGGCCTTTTAAACTGAAGCAGCTGCTCACTTTTTTTTTTTTTTTTTTTTTTTTTTTTAAAAAAAAGCACAGGTTTCTGGTGAAGTAAAAGGTGAGGTGCTATGTCACCTCTGTGAGAGGCAGCACTCATTAGCCAGAGGGGTAAAAGGCCATCATGGCTGTCAGCACCATGCTGACAGAAAAGCGCGTTCTCATACTGTCCCTCTCCGAGCAAACCCTGGTGGTTCCTGCAGCATCAAGCAGAAAATTGAAGATGATCCAGTTTTCTGTAGCCTCAGGTTTGGCAGCCCTGACTTACTTACACTGCTGAGATTTCATTTTTTCCACTACATTGTGTAGCCAAATGGTGTTTTCTTGCAGCAATCGCGTGGCGGTGGCGAGCATCACCCTGCATTTCCCTCAGTGATCCCTGTTGTTGAACACGGGCTCCAGGCCATTTATTCCCATCCAGCTGACCTGTGCAACACTGCATTAATAGGCAAGGCAGAGCAGGGACACCCGTGTGAAACCTGTGGGCATCTTACAACTCAAGTGTAAGGTGTCAGGGAACTGACTGCAAATTCAGTGAAGATTTTCTGCTGTTTCAAATAGACTGGTTTTTTTCAGAGATGAGGAAAATGGCATGGCGAAGGAGGAAATGCCATATTCATCAATGTTTCAGGCGTATCCCATTTCCAGCATTTACCTGGTAATACTGTTTAAAGAGAAACAGCTTAAAATCAAAGTGCTCCTGTTTCAGTGGGCTGTGAAAAGTGAAGATGCAGGATGGGCTTCCAGGGTCCCACAGCAGGGACCCTCCACAGCCACAGATTGGACTTCAGCTCCAAGAGGTGCCTCAATCGCAGCCTGCATTCACAATAAAAACCAAGAAGTTCACCAAAAATATGAGGGGCTGAGCCCTAAGGAAAAGCTGTGTCTCACTCAGGACTGACAGTCTGACCCTGCCCTGGTGCCAGGGGGTGGGATGGGGCAAGGCTGGGGCAGGAGCAGCTCCCATCATAGCATTGCCTATGTTCATGTACCTCTGCATGGTAACACATCAGCATTAGACTTGTGTTGCAGGTGCCTTCAAAGAGAAACAGGAGTTTCAATTAATTTTCTCTCTTTTCTCTGATTTCCAGTAGGAAAAAAAAAAACAAACTTTCACCTATCAAAGGGTTTTTCTTAAGGAATTTGGGACTAAATTTCATTTTCATGGTAGGAGCAATGTCTAGACGGGCTTCTCCAGGCAAAAGCTAAGCCTCCCTTCCCAAGGGGTGATTTAAATTGACATGTACCTAAAATGTAACATTTATACTGTCCGCTCCTTTATTTTTAGCCATTCGAGACACAAAATGAAAACCCTCAGCTGTTTACTTTTTTCCTTTACTACAAGAAAGATAGCAGAAACACCACCAGCACTTGTTCCCCTGGACCCAAGGAAACAAAGAAACCTGCTGGTTTTCTTCCCCATCCTCTGAATGCATTTACTCCCTTGTAACGCCCTGATGGAACTTCAGCCAGCAGGAGGGGAAGCCGATTTCGTCCACAGCATGTTTTTCCTCCTCCCTGTTTATTTAGAAGCCCATGTGGGCTCATGCGTGCAGTGGTGTTGGTTTGCCAGTCAGTGCCAGGACAGCTGCTGTGACAGCGCAGCCCCACAGGGTCACCCTGGGTGTCCCAGAAATCCCACCGGTGTGGGACAGTGTGACACGGCTGGTGGTTCAGCTCACAGTGTTTGTGCAACCAAAAGGTTCGCCAGCTTTCCCTGACTCACTAAACTGGCTCACCCTGTGACAGCAAACTTCTGCGTGGCATCCCATGGTACTTAAACAAGCGCTCCTACCCCACGTACCTATGAGCTATTTTAGACTTTTTTTTGTTTTTGCTTCTTTCTTGAGAGGGAGGAAAACAGAGGAAATCTTTAATAACGCTTTACTAAAAGCTTGGGGAAAGCAAGAGCAAAGCAACCTGTGAGCACGTAACAGGAAAGGCTGATTCCCAGTTTAGTTGCCAAGGGAGCAGAAGCTACGAGTGCAGTACAACCCTGCCCCAGAGTGCTGAAGGGCTTCTCCTACACATCTTTGTAGGGCACATTATTAATTAAGGTGCAGGACAGCAGAAAAAGATGTGGAGGAGAAATTGTATTCAGAACTCCTTCAATCCTATTTTTCAACTCGATAAACTGCATAGTGTAAGAAATCACTCACAATACAGCTTCAAGATTGGGGGATGTCTCACATGACTAGGAAGCCATGCAAGTAGTCACTAGGTACCTTCCCTTGCCTTTCCTGGCCTGACAGGCACTTCCTAAGGCCAGTGCCACTGATTGCTATTTAGAGCTGTTGTTAAAACAGAAACCTAATTAAAATAATATTTTGCTATGGAAAAGACTAGTTGGACAATGACCAATGACCAGGACACCTGCAGACTTTCCTCTCTCAAGAATAACAAGGATTATTCACATGTAAAGGAAACCATCTTTTTCCCTCCTCAATATCAGGAATAATTAATTATAAGCAACATGTGACCAGCAAAATACATGAAATGAAAATCCCCTCCCTGTCCCTGCCCAAGGTCCGAATTTACCAGATCATAAGCCCAAGCCAGGGTGGGTTATCCAAAGGGACACACATCACCCACAGAGCTCAGATGTATTATGACCGTCTCTTCCTGCCTCCCCTCATTGGTAACATCACCCATAGCCCTTTCATTTCCCTCTCCTGCCCCTTTCTCATTGCCTTTGGCACCACTAGGCATGGGGTACCACAACTGAACGCATGAGGATCTCCTGCTAGCATAAAAGCTTTAGTTTTGAAGCCACTGCTGGAGCAGAAGAGGGAGCTGTCAGCAGATATAGACAGCTCATGACAACATGACCATCAGATTCCTGTAGCAAACATTCAGGGAAAGCACATTTTTGATGCTGTGGTAGCAAGTAATGCAGTAAAATATTGATGAGCCCTTTCAGTTGACATCTCTAAATACGTTGTAGAGGCTAAACTTTGGAGGTCAAGACAGCGTATTCACTACATATTCATCCAGCTGTAAAATTCTCCCTGTTGTAAACGGTGTTGGGGAGAGGTGGGAAGGCTGGGTGGGGGGTGGAGGAATCAGAGAGAAGGCCAGCTATAAAGCTCATTGTATTTCAGAAGCAAACACATGGAAGGTTAGGACAAAAATTGGTTGGTACCTTACTCCTTTTCAAAGGAGGATCCTGCCCTTCTAAGGATCCAAAATACTCTACCTCAAAAACTGTCACTCACAAAATCAGGAGAATTTCAAATAGTCTAAGCTTGATACAATACCATGTTGCCTGGCTGACAAAAAGCCAAATGGCATATGCAAAAGTGCTTTCATTTGGTTTTATTCTTAATCCATAGACTAAGCTCACCATCAGCTGAGCACAACCAGGGTGCTTACAGCTGATGACTTTAGAGATGAGCAGAAATACAGATGAAACTGCTTTTGACCTTGTTATTCAAAGGGGAAAGAAAAAGAAGAAAAGAAAACAGATTAAAGAACAAATAGTTAGATGAGAGAAAAGCCTCAAGGAATGCTTCTATCTACCAATTGTTTTGCTGGCCAAATAAACAAAACGCATTACTTAAATCTGCAGTAAAGGGGTATCCAGAGGACAAAAATTGTCACTTTTTCATGGTTTGACTCTGCTCACTCTCTCTTCCTTGTGCCTAATGAGAACAATGACGTGCCTTTTACACCTGGGCTGTCTGTCCCTTGCCATCAGTCTCATGCGTGCCAGCTTATGGATCCCTTTATAAATTTGCATGAGTTCACAGCCGCCAGGGACCTGCTGCAGGGCTTCCCAACATCAGCAAGCCCAGCCTTTTTCCCGGTGGTTCCAGCCCCAAGAAGGTCCCTGCGAAGGCAGGCTCCCACTCCCACACTAGCACAAAGCACTGGGAGAAAGCGAGCAAAGGTTCTCCTTTGAAATGGCACTGCTGTGCTCCCACCCTAGCAAAAACGACCCTGCAAAAAAACTGAGGAAAACTAACGGAGCAAAAGGTACAGTGATGCAAAACAAAATGTGAAGGTCGTTTGTGTGAGCAAGGAGACAAAATGTATTTCAGATGGCTTTTTGAATCATCCTTTTTGATGTTTATCTACCAGAGCTGTTTCTTTTGCAGTACTCAGCCCATCTGGTAATTAGCTCATGATGTGTGGTTTCAAAACATGTCCTTAGTATTTTGTTGATGAAGTAATATTTCTCCTATTTCTCCTGCTTGTTTTATGTAGACAGACTCCACAGCCATCAGGGATTTATGTAGCTACTTCAACTACTTTCAGCTTAAAAAAAATTTTTTTAAAAAATCTTGGTGGTCTTGGTCAGGGTCCAAATGACAGGAAGGGCACTGGTCTCTACCAGGTTTTCTGACAGATGCTGAGTCTGCTGTGCTACAGCAGAAGATGGATGCTCAGAACATAACCCTGGCATTTCTCTCTTCCTCTCTTCCAGCCATCTCTTCCCTTCTCAGCTGACTGAGCATGGATTCAGATGGCCCCAGATCTCCTCCTAAAGACATCCCAGGAGATTGCCCCTATGCTGAGCACTTACTCAAGGTGTCCTGGGCAGAGGCTGGCAGCATTAACCAAAGTGGCCAGCCCCAAAGAAAAGGTGCCACCTTCTGATGAGCTTTGCAGGAAACCCATCTGCAGGCTTACTACAGAACCAACCTGAAAGGGGATAAACCTTCAGTGACTCAGGAAAAAGCTTTTCTCCTTGCAGGTCAGGAGCTGAACAAGTTTAATGAAA
Source organism: Scolopax mira (assembly GCA_004320125.1). NCBI lineage: Eukaryota > Metazoa > Chordata > Aves > Charadriiformes > Scolopacidae > Scolopax > Scolopax mira. The sequence continues at coordinate 124,968 of BJBW01005789.1, forward strand.
CAGGCAGAGGAATTAACTTCTCTAAAAGGGCTCTGTAGAGGATGTACTCATTTTGGAGTTTGTCCTTCCTAGTCATGCATTGGCTCCCATCAGAACTATTCAACATGTAAAGAGTTGTAAGCCTTCATTTACTACAACACTTCATCTTTTAACGTTAGTATAGGTCACATGGGCAAGAAAAGACAATTATTTCACTTGCATTTGGGGGCTGAAGTTCAACATAGTATCAGGAAGAAGAAAGACAAACACACATTCTGCTGGTCTCTTGTTGAAAAGAAGCTTTTATCGTTTGGCAGCAGCACAGATCTTAACTACACAAAGTAACAGGTGGGGAGGTTCATGAGTGAGAGTCCGTGTCTCTAGAAGGCACAAGGGAGCAAACTGCCTTGAGGACAACATGGAATGGAGCCTTTTTGTCCCCTCATGCAAGTTATGTGTTTGCTCTCAAGAAAAAGTGTTTTAAGGAATATGGATCATCTCCAATGCAGAATATGCATACCAACATAAGATTAAGCATTCAGATAATAAAATGATGTTATTAAATTTGCCATAGACCACACAGTTTTTTCTACCTTTAGCAGAAAAAGTTCAAGTAAGTTTATAAAAACAAGGCAAAAAAGGAAATTAAAAAAAAAACCAAAAACACAAAAAACACCAACTGAAACAAAAAGAAATCCAACACCCAAACCAATTAACCCACTTAAAGGTGTACTGAGGAAAGACAAACAGTGATTTAATGTTTCTGTTCATGCTCCCTATATGGCTGAAGGCAAAGCAGGCTACCAGCTTGTGCCATCTCTCTTCACTAACCGCTCAAGAAGCCCAAGTGCTAAACGAGGGAGCTAAAGGATGGACCTAAAGTTATGTATGTGAGTACCCCCACCCAAATCCAGTTCTCAGCCCTACTGTTTTAGACATCTGGTGTAGCTTTACATTATATTCTCGTTGTCCAAGTTAAAGGTAAACATAGAGCAATGTGCAATTTCACTCGTCTCAAGTCATGTTGGCATCATCACTTGGATACTCAGGCAATACATGGATACATGGAAAAATGCTGCAAGGGTGACCAGACATGAGGGATCATTAAAGAAAAACCATCAGTTTTAATTCTGAGAAAAAATCAAATGCAACCACTGCTGTTTACAGAAATTTGTTTTCTATTTCAGCTGGCAACACCTATTTCCAAAAACATTCCTCCTTTGCTATTACAAATTCATCTGGATGGTCCACAAAGCAGAGAGGTTAGCCAGATCTCAGTACACTGCATCTTGCTGCTGACTATGAAATGAAGCGCTTTTTTCTTTTTTTTCCCCTCATCAGTTTTCCCAACCTGTGCTTATGAAACCTATCAAGATGGATCAAAATAGATCAAGGACTGTTGTTCCTAATCAACGGCACGATTTGGCTGCATTTCACCAAGATTCAGACACTGTGAGTCAGCCTGAGCCAACACTCTAGTTCATGACTTTCAAAAACCTGTTTCCCATGGCCTGCAGTTGAATTCAATCAACAGATGAAAACCACCATATTTTGCATAACTCATATAAGCCCCACAAAAAAAAAATAGAGGCACCACTGAAGAGGAAATTGGAGGTGCAAGAGCTTTAGAGGGGGTGAGATGGAGGTAACAAAGGGAGCTGCACATACACATTGCTGACAAGGACTCTGCACTGCACTTCTCCTTTCTTAACCCTACAGATGCTAAGGATGGAAGCAGCGTGTATAGCTCTGCTGTGGCAGCCACCATCACCATCACAAAGGCACCAAGACTGATGGAGAGCAAACCTCTGCCCAGGTGCACTTGACTTTCAGACAGGCAGACACTACCAGAGACAGGCTGCAGAATGGGGTTCCCCTTCTCCTACCACCCCTGACAATATAGTCTAATGACATCACCTGAAGAACGAAAAATAAACCTTGGAAATTCACTTATCTTTTTTTTTCCTCTTTTTTTTTTTTTCATAATAAAAATAAGTGTGATACATTTAAGCAAGACTTAGCAAGCAGTTTTTCATTTGTGTAGTTAGATTCCAAGCCATTTGGTGGAAGTTTTGGTCCTTCATGCTGAATAAAAGCCATACGTGCTTATGTTGTTGACATAACAATTAAGACATTTACTTGCAAGTGTTTATAGCCTCATTCAATTTATATGTATATTGGAATAGTCAGATTGAGAAATTAGACTCATAGAAGGCAAAAACTCTGAAGTATTGATTCCCAAAGCAACTGTAACTTATATCCGACTTTATATAAAACCAGAGGGGAAGGGGTTCAGATGTCAAGAGCTGTACAATTCAAAATTTCGTCTCTTTTTTTTGGAAAAAGTAGACTCTTTCAGACAGTGGAATAGGATCTGAACTCTGAACTACGGTGCAAGCATCTAATTATTTCTGTTTCTGGAAAGTACCCCTAGACCTCCACCCTCTCACACAAACAGTTACTAACCAGCAAACATGTGGGGTTGAACTCCCAGTACCAGTTTCACAGGCCCATCTCCTTTCCACAGGAACAACTTCTGCAATTATCACAGCTGCAGATAAAGTTAAAAAAAGTATTAGAAGTCACTTTGAGCCATTGTAGTCAGTCAGTAGGTTGTTTCTACTGATACACTATTACAGCTGGTCCTCCATCACACACGTTTCCTGAGATACAGCCACACTAGTGAAAAAAACCTCTACAGAAAAGGTGCCTACAAGAATGACTGTGCTACACCTATTAAGAACATTATAAAGCATAAAAGCTGACCCTTTCCAGCAGTGATCACAAACACACGTTTACAGATGGTTACTGTCAAGATTTAGTGCCATTCAATTCCAGCCCATAGGAAAGGTTTATGCTGATCAACCCAAAGGTCTAAAAGAGCAGTCGCCCCACTTTCCCCAGGACACCCCTCCTCCCACACACTGTCCCTCCACTTCTGTCACTTTCCAGGCTGCTCACTGGGATCCCGCTTGTGGGACAAGACTACCTCTAATGCTGTTTCCTGACCCCAGATCTAGTCTCTGGAAGCAATATAAAACATTAGGCAGTATTAGGAAACAAATAAGAATAGGCAGAGAGACCTGGGGTGGTTAAAGGGATAGCTAGCCACCTAATAAGTGGCTGTAGAGAGGCTGGAGACAGACTCTTCTCCAAGGTGCACTGTGACGGGACAAGAGGTAGCAGACATAAGTTGTGACACAGGAGATTCCAACTACATATGAGAATTATATTTTTTTTTAACCACAAAAGACGCAAAACACTTGTGAGATCTTTGTCCTTAGAGACATTCAAGACTCAGCCAGACAGCCTCAAGTCAGCTGCTGCAGCTACAAGCCTGGTCCTGTCTGGAGAGGGACTGCCCCTGGGACCGCCAGAGGTCCCTCCCAACCTAAACTGATCCCGTTGTCCTTACTTCTGTGTCCCACTTTGTGCTCTGATGGTTCTCTGTTCTACATAATTTCTCTCTCCCTGGCCACTTCAGACTCTGTTTTTAAAGATGCCTGTGACACGCTATCTTCTTGCTCCATCTCCTGGGGAAGTGTTATTTCTTCAAACTCTATTCCTGCATAGGGTGCAGGCTGTTACTTCTTACATCTGTCCCGGTGCTGATTACAGATGATAAAATGGCCAAGAGTAGTTTTTAACAGAAGCTACAGTTCTTCACAAACAATGTTTGGGTGAAGCTTTATTACTGACTGAATTCTTCAGAACTCGGCAACCAAACCAGATGCTGCACCCCACACCCCTGAAGTTTTACAGCCACTGCTCTTTCTGACAGTCCTCACATGCCTCTCCCTTCCTTTCCATGCCCTGAGTGAGTATTGGCTTGGAGGGTAGAAGGGGAAAAGAGGGAGGGGGGAAAAAAGTTATTTTTGGCTTTCAACTTTTTTTGGCATTCCAAAAAACTCTTTGGAGCTGTGTGTCTCACCCTGGGTCAGAACAAAACCAGTTCTGAAATTGCAGAGAAATTTCTTTGTGAGACACAAGTTGGCTAGCTGCCAGCCAGTAGCGATGACGTCCCGAAGCACTGACTTGCTAGAAGCCCCCAACTGGAAAAATGCAGGCATGGAGAGCCTAGGGATGCAAACTGCTTATAAACTCACTGGATGCTTAAGCCCACATTCATCTCCAAGGCAAAATTCCCTTGACGGGAGCTTTCCTGGACTTGAAAAGGCTAAACTCGGAGCCCTTGCCCTGTGCAGGGCAGCAGTCTAGACATGACGGCGTGGGCGGGCGAGCAGGGAGGCGGCGAGGAGGCTGGCAGGATGAGAACTGCCTTGTGCTTTCTTCCAGGAGGCTCCTGTGTCCTCCAGCCATCCCTTGGTGCTGCCACGGCACCACAAAGCATTGGCCCTCCTGGACCTGGGGTGATCCTCATCCAATCTCTTAGCCAACACATGAGATACAGCATTACTACAAGAAACACGTGAGCCTCCTCAGATTAGACACTGAGTTTTCTGGAGGTCGAATGAAGTATAGTTGTTCAGCCAATGTAGTCACTTAGCTCATCAAGAATTACCTTTTTTCTTTGCATCTTCAGTATCAGCAATGCCTGTTAAAAGCAAGATAAAGATTCTTTAAAAACTCTTTGGATGCTTTTAGTGCACCAATTCTCAACCTGTTGTTTAACAGCTTGAAGTTGGCTTACTTAAAGTACCCAACAGAGGTACAAGCCCCAGAACAGAAGTGGGTTTTAGGGAGCAGGTCCATGACATAATTTCTCAGGGTTGGTTTGGAGTTTTTTTTAAGTTAGTTTAATATCTTTTTTCAAACAGAGCCACTCAAGTTAACTGAATTATCACATATGCCTCTCCAGACACCAGTCAACACCTAATCAAGTGGTAAGAATTATAAATACCATGTGTTACAGCAGTGGCTGAGCCTCAGTCATTGAAGGTCAGATTGTCTTTACAGCTTTGCACCAGTGGGATAAAGAAATTGCACCAGGAAAGCAATTATTTCATTGCATGAGGCAAACACCACACAAAAAGTAATTAAAGTTTACAGAAACCGTGGGTTATGCAAGTAATGCAAAACACATCCTTTTTGCTCTGGCTCTTCAGTAATATAAGGCAGAAGTGACCTCTGAGCTGCTGAATTACAAGTAAAATGACAAAGTAAAATTACAATGTAAGCAGATCCCTGCTTAGTTAAAGCTGTCTGGATTTTGCTGGGAGACAGACACAGTCTCTCCAAACGCCCGGAGATCAGCCTTTGGAATTGAATGAGCAGGAGATCTTACAGGAAAACAGAAGGAAAAGGGGGGGACATGGATTTTACTTATGCTTGCTAACTCTTTTGAAAAAACCTTGATACAAGAATTAAATGTAGTTTAGAGAGGGAAACGTGTTATTTATGAATTCATTGCAATAAATAGGGTAAGCATAGCGAGAAATACTTCTTCAGCGTCCTGGAGGTAGACAACTCCCCAAAAAAGGAATGAGCTACCAACAGGGAAAGTAGGTATTGCTGGGTGATATGGGTTTTTTATTTTTAATTGAATACCAGAGATCACACTGAAATCATCCAGCTGAGCTGGAACACAATACCAGGATTTCCAAGAGCTTAACAAAGAGGCTGCAACAAGGAAGACCTTTGGCCAAGCATTTTTCCAGGGCTAATAGAAGAAGTTGCCCATTCTCCTTGCTTATCTTTCAGGCTTGCTTCCAGAGCTAACATGTTTGCATGGCTGAGTCTCTCTGTGGCTCACCACTAGCAAATAATTTGTTTATTTGCAGCTGCCATACTCTAAGATAAACCAAATCGGAAAGACTTACATGAATGGGAAATAGGACAGCTAGTCCTAGCTGAAGTCAACTGAACAGGTCACCCCAATGGCTGTATGAAGTATCTGGCATCATCAAAAACAAAAGGAAAATGATTCAAGCACTAGCAAGACCTTTCTCTGAAATACACAAATCAATGAGAGCACTAGACACATACACACAGAGAGAAAGGCAAAGAAAAGATGGAGGTCCGGTATCCAGGAGGATTAGAAGGCAACAATTGCATGTAGCTTTGACAAGGTTATAAAGGGATTTAGTTTTTGATGTCCTATATACAAGCTCATCTGAAGAAGTTACACTGTACAGTCCTGTAATTGATATAATTTCAGTGATTCTCAGCCTATGAACTTCTATTTCTTGGATCTGACTCCTCAATCATGTACAGTCTTGACCCCACATTTGCACATTCCAGCAGCTGTTATATTTTCTTTAGCATTCAGCCTTCTTCAACTTTCATCACAATGATCTCTAATCTGTTTCAGAGCTGATCTGGCAAAGAAATCTACATTGAAAAACTGCATGCAACAGCTCCCTAAAGTCTGCAGGTCTTATGAGTTTGGAAGACTTCCAGACCTCTCCCTGGGACACCCCAGCTCACACTCAAAGAAGTTTCAGACAATTGGGCTAACATTAAATAAAATTTAACTCTCAAATTCCCAAGGGGCTGGAATAAAAAGGGGAAAATATATATAAATTTAGGTATATGAATTATTATTACAACACAGAGAGGAGAGCTTTGTGTGGTTAGTGAAATTTGCTGCTGTCACAGCAGGATGGCTGACCCCAGCTCAGCTGGACCATAAGCAACTTGCTGGCCTCAAGATCCTTACAGAAGAAATCCTCAACATTCGTTGTAAGAACTTTGTGTTCTCAGATAAATTGGGGGTTGGGGGTTGACACTGCACCTTTAGGTCTCACTTCTGAGGGAATAAGTGTTAACAGCAGCCTTAATTAAGAAAAAAGGTAACAACTCTGATGTGACCTCCAAGGAAATGGTTGAAACTATATAAGAATACAGTGGATACATTGAGTTTGCATAGTAGCTGGTCTCTTCTATTAGGAGAATCCCAAAACATGAGCATTTCAGAGCAGTCGCATAAGTGCAATGACTTTTTCTAGCAGTACAAGGTAATAAGCAAGCAGCTGGTTCTACGCAGACCAGCAAAGCAATACCCAGTTAACATGCTGACAGAGGCCCATATTTGCCAGCTTTTCCAAACGCAGCAGTTATTATAGAGACACACTAATCACTCATTCTTCATGTGAAAGATTCAGTCTCCAGTGTCAACTCTGCAAGCCTGTGTATAGCCTGGAGTCCCCAGCCCCACAAAGTTTCTGGTGGCCACAAAGCAATAACAAGGGTTTTGCACAAAGGCAAAGTGCAAAAATCTTCTGTTATACCAGAGAGAGACTTGTTCCCCCTCTTCCCTGCCAGTTATTGCACATAAACAGCTACTGAGCTGTGCAAGACAACGTATTGTCTTCTCCAGGATGGTTCAGCCTCACTAGGGTCACAGAATCACAGAATCACCTATGTTGGAAGGGACTTTTTAAGATCATGTAGTCCAACCAATGAAAAAAATAAACAAACAAACAAACAAAACCCCACCATATACAAACCCCACACCACACCCAAAACAACACCAACCCGACACTTATCCATATCCCTGAGCACCATGTCAACTCATCTCCAGGGATGGTGCCCCAACCACCTCCCTGGGCAACCCATTCCAATGCTGACAACCCTTTCAGTAAAGAAATATTTCCTAATATATAACCTGGTCCAGCTGTAGAGATCCACAACACCTTCACAACCAGACACAGGCAAGTTCAGTAGAGTCTTGGACCGAGCAAGCAAAACGGCCAACTTTCCAGGTGGCTTCAGGTTTAAGAGGAGGCATTGCAGCTGCAAGAATGGTAGTGCTTGCTGAACAAAAGAATATGCTGCTTAGAATCAAAAAAATAAGTCAGTTGGAGCAGGACAACAAGGCCAGGCTGGGTAACAGCAAGAGGCTGGAGCACAGCTCAGAACAGCAAGTCTGTTTGCCATAATCCTGGTGAGTATGTACAGGAGGGGATCAAAGATCATTCCCTTGCAAACATCACTGGAAATGGGAACTTCATTAGAGACTGCTGCTGTGTTCTTGCCTCACTCCATAACCAAGACTGCTGTTAACACTTCTTCCCTCAAAAGAAAACTATTAAAAAATGCCAAAATTTCTGGTGTTATTACTTTAAATTAAAGCAGAACTACAAACCACATCCAGACAGTATTAACACACAAATTGAAATGATACTGAAATGCAGGAATTTGTCATCCAACATCAATTCATGCAGGAACTGTCGCTTTTAATTTTTTACAATAATAGGCACTAATGACTGACATCGCCAGGTCTAAAAGCCTAAAACAAGCGATAAAAAACACTGTCTCAAATATTATGCTTGTTACTCTGGAGAATAAAGTACATCAATTTAGCTTCCTACATAAAATTAATATCTACATGCACCATAGCCCTCTAATAGAAATGACTGCATAATCTGAAGATGTTCCTACAATGAGTAGAAAGGGCTTTTTCCATTACAAGGTACATTAACGAATAATAGCAGTATATGCTAATATAAGTGGCTGTTCCATGGATGTTAAGTTAAAAAAATTAACAATAAAAACTTCCAGTAGGTGAAAATTTAATTTCCACCCTCACCATACACTTGTTTACTCTGAAGTCTCATTTAACATTGGTAAGGACTCCATCAGCTTGGAATTGAGACCTCTAGCCTTTAAAAATAATAATAAAAAAGCCCTAGCTACACACACAAAAGATGCTGAACATCCTGGACAAAAAAGAATGCAATAGAAGAGTATAAGCCTGCTGACAGCAGTCTGCAAAAAGGCAGCTTCACATGCTTCATGCAATCACTAAGATTTAAAGATCAATAGTGCAGCTAAGATTTAAGATAATCTGTGAACATCTGAACCAATGCTTAACTGCACATGGTACCACTAGTCACATCAGTAAACTCTTTCATGCAACCAAAAAAAAAAAAAAATGCTTTAAAGGACTCTCTCCCAAATAATTCTCCAGATATTATTTGGCTATGAAATACTTTTAGAACAAAAGCTTGTTGAGTGTTGCTAAGTGCAAAGGTATCAACAGTGCTCTCTTGGGACTCCTCTTTGCAGTAAAATTTAGATGTCTGTCTTTCCTGTTACTGGTGTGTCCAAGTGTTGTAGTTGGGATCTGAGGTGCAGGACCAAGGGCAGCTTCCCAAGCATTGCCCTTATACCAAACTCTGATTTGCATCATGGGGTGGTTTTGTAGCAGATAAACTGAATCCCTTTTGTATGAAGCTAATGCAGAGAGTGCACTGCAGATATATTTTTAATGTGCTATAACCACTTACAGGCAAATCAGTCCATGGAGCAGATTTCTTTTTCCTTCAGCTCTTCTCCACCTTGGGAGGAGGTGTGGGCAGGGTCAGGCATGGAGAAGTACAGAAGATCCTCAAAGCTAGGTCTCCATCAGTGGCCTTCATCAAGGACATAGAGACAGCCTACAAAGCTGATGGCCTCAGGATCGAATTCATTTGCTCTCCCAACAACAAGCAACACTGCTCTCTAGGTCAAAATACATAAATAAATCACATTCAGAACTCTTAGACCAAGTCAAATTCCCTAAGAAACATGACTTCTAGAAAGGAAGAAAATTCCTTTCAAGCTTTCATGGCTGGAATACTTCATGGCAATGTTATAGCTACAGCAAATTCCTCTCTAGAAGGAAAGATTTCAGGCAAAAATTAGAGAGGATTTGATTTATAATGGAAAATAAAGTAAAAACTAACGGGCCAAGTTTTGCTTACACTGAATAATACTTAGCACCTACATAGGAAAATTCCCACTGACTGCAGTCAGAGTAGATCTGAGGCTTTAAACATGCAGTCTCCGCTTCAGCTCCAGAATAGCAGTGCTAAAAATTAGGTGTCAGACTGGGACATACCCTTCCGATGAGAAAGGGGGAAGAAATGGTATGCACAGAGCCCCAGCTTCCTTGCAGGGGGGGAAGGGGATAAAAGCATATGGGCTTCAGCTCTCAAGGGGAAAACTGACCTTGCAGGTTCATTAGACACCTCTGTGAAAAGGGTGAGCCACGTTGGTGGTGCCCAAGTGAGTGTCGGAGTTTGAAGCTACAGGGAACAAGCTTGGGGAAAGCCATCAAGGACTGGTTGAGCCAGAGTGCTCCCAGGCTGTTGGGTTTAAGCCAGATGAGCTGGGAAACGGGCAAAACCTACACTTTGCTGCAGGCAGAAACAGCAGGTGACTGCCTGCCTGCCTTCTGCTGCCAGATGTGTTATGAGGGCAGCTGGTGTCCTTCTCCCTCCCAGGCAAGGGAATGGAGAAGGTCTGGGCCCACAGTCGGAGGTCACAGTCCCGCTCTAGGTGAGCAAGGCCTAAGGGGAGCAAAGCTGTTTGAACAGGATCCAGCCCAGCTTTACTGCCTGTTGCCGTATCTGTTCTCCAGTTCACAAAGCAATGTCAAGGTAACGTGTGCTCTGAGAGCAAAGCTGCCATTTAGGGCCTCGGCGGCCAAGAAGCAGACAAACCTGAGCATCTGTGTTTGCAATCTCCACTGCTCCATAAAAGACAAGGTCAGACAGAAAACATGTGTTTCATATTTGCAAATCTGGATGATTTATATTAGGGGAGCAGGGCTGGACCGTGTGCAGCCTCTAGGTTGTTAAAATTTAATTTACTAATCAATTACTATCAGATGCTAGACTTCTTCAGCTGCCCCATATAGTTTCTCACAGTACCCCGTCTTGATTTCAGTGCTGCATCTCCTGCCAGGGGCTGAAGAAAGGTGAGCTGCAGTGGATAAGCAAAAACAAAGGACCGTTCAGTCACACAAAGTCATATTTTAAATTAAGAGAAGCTACCAGAGCATTATTTTCCCCTTTCTGTTGGTCCTTGGAAGACGTCATCCTCTTGCCACTATTTGCTTTACCCGAGGAAGCAGATGCATTAAAATGAATGGTATATTTCTCACCTCAAGAGACCAAGTTTGGAGGAGAAGCAGTATCCCTAGCTGCACTGTCCTCATTTCGGCTGGATTGTTTCTCAACCATCACTCCCAGTTTAAAACATTTAAAATATTAAAAATGCACCTCTCTCAGATGCTGAAACTAAATAAACTAGGATTAAAAGTAAGGACAGAAACAAGAAAAATTATTGCTGATAAGCATCCTTCCTATTACGTGTGTTAGGAGCTATAGGTTGAGCTGTACAGTTTTGGGCTGAAGGTTTACAGATAATTCTGACCTTGGGGAAACAGCATGTGTTTATCTTTCCAATACTTCTTAACAGTAAAATGGACATACTGAAGATACATGATTCAGATGGCTTACATGAGCCAGAGACTTTCAAACACAAAGCAGCTGCATGAACATCACAATTTTCATAGCTTACACTCTCATCTTCACACACATGGCAACTCCCACGCAGTCCTAACAATCTGAGGGTTTCTTCAAACCTCAGGAACACAGGAGACCGTCCCTATTCTTTAAGCTGAATTTAAGCAGACCTGAGAGTCTGCAAACTTGTTGCAGAGACAAGCAGGTGACAGCTGAATGGCTCCTGTCTTTATCCTCTCAAGGATGGTGGTGTCAGGAACACCACAATACAGTGGAGATCTTCTAGCTTAAAATTAGGGTGACGTAGAGCTGAAATTATCTTGCCTTCCTCTGTCCCTTCGCATCCTATACCATGGCTGCACCTTTCAAAGGCACAAAATAGTACAGATTATTCTCAGCAAGACTTTGCCTGTCCAGCTTGGTACTGATGATGTGAGTGCTCAAAACTCATGACAAAGGACAAAAAAAATATAAAAATAAAAATCACAAAATATGTTTGCAGAGTATGATCTCCTTTTGAGAAAGAGAGGAACAAGACACTTTTCAAAGTCTCAACTCCATTTCATTGAACAGCTCCAGTTATGTCCAGTTCAGGATACAAACATTAACACTAGCGTTGGTTGAAAAAAATTTTTGAATGTCCTCTGTTAAAATTAGCTCCGTTCTTGGTTAGCAAGTCATGCATGAAACGATCCTGGCTTCCCTTTAACGTGGTAATCTGAGACCAATAACATTTTGAAATTATCGGTGAATTGCCAGCTCTTCTCTCCAACTCTTTGCTATCTGCATTTTGGGTGACAGGTTCCCAAAGAATAGGTTAATGTTACTACTCTTGGAATGGAAGAGGGAAATATTTTAAACCAGGGAATAATCAATCCAGTCCAAACCTTCAGATGGAGAATCATTCACATTAAGATTCGTGAAACTCCTACAATTCATTATTTTTTTTCCAACAAATACCCAGCAGGTCACAGGCAGTTGGACAACTAATTCCACCATGGTAATTTATGAGACTGTCTCATAAATTAGAGAAAGACAGATTTTATTTTTTTTTTTTTTGAGGGGGAGGGTCAGGGGAAGGAGGCAAGATGGTGGGAGAAAGCCAACAAATGTCAGACTCCAGATCTTAGGAGTATTTTAATTCCATCGATTATCTAAGGACTGACTGTAATAGACAGTATATTAGATTGTGCTAAAGCTTCCCATGCATAATGTTCTGATGCTTTTTTCATATTTCTGAACACTAATACTTCAGATATGTTTATACCCTTCCAGGACACTTTATTCAGCCCAGGTCTCACTAAATGCAGGCAGAAGACAAATGCTGTTGACCTGATGTTACCCACCCACTATAACTGGAGAACTACAGCAACATTACTGTCTGGCAGATTCCTACCTGGCACTACTGCTTAGAAACTGCCTAATTAACATTCTGTTAAAGCAACAGAGTGAAACATGACAATTTCTATGTACCAAACACAAGAACAGCAAGCCAATACAAGATCATTGGGTGTAACAGAGCCATGACTCCAACATGTGACTATAAATGTTCATGACAGAAGAGAATAGCTGACGAACTTTTGAACCAAGGCAATGAGCAGAACCAGAAGTGATGATTGCAGGATAATCAGCCCAGCAATTAATCTAAATAGCATCAAATTCCTATATTAAATCCATCCTGTAGTATTATTTGTAGGGCACTATTTTTCATGGTATTGCGCTGTGGGGTTTCTGTGTGCTATTATGTTGTTGATGCCTTCAGCTCTGGGAACAGCTGCATTTCAGTAATAACTCAAACAGCCCCAAGCATAGTTTAAGACTCAGAGATTATTTGCCTGGAATTAAATGGCCTTGACAATCGGTAGATGTTGTTTCAACCTCCAACTCATCCTTGGCCACTTTACCTCCTGGTCCATTTGTCTCTTTTCCACTCAGTGCCTCAGCAAACAGGATCCAGCACTTAGATACTCTGACAGAAGAAGAAAGCAGATCTCTTTCCCCCAGGGGAGGGACTCCGTGACTGGTAAATATATACAGGAGTCTCAGTCAAGCCCTTGCCTGCCATGGAGGCCTGTCTGGGAGAAAAAGGTGGAAGCCAGAAGTTGCAATCCTTCGCTGCAGGAATTTTGGCGTGTGGGTACAGTTGGCTGCCTCAGAGCAGCGCACCTTGCACACAGCTGAGGATCTGCTGCATTATGTCTGCAGGCAAGTACATTAAGGGGAGAGAGAGAGAGTTTACTGCTTCAGCTTGACGTGCACTTGAAGAACGCTGGATTCCAACTTATCTCCCACACTGAACTCCTGGGACGTTCAATTGCTGACCCAGATCTGGAACCAGACTTCAGTATTTGATCACAGCTGTGTGATCACAACATCGATTTGGCCACAAATGCATCCATAATTATAAAATTTTTAAAAAAGAATGCATTACGGAAGAAATAGAAAAAATGCCATTTCTTTCTTTTAGTTATTTCTTGCCCTTTCCTGAAAGCAATTTTTTTTAAGGTATGTGCACTCACGGGCGTTGAAAGATCTGTGCAGAGACTACTGCAATGTTTCATCTTCTCCTGCCGGTTACAGAAGTTTCACCCTTTGATTCTCTTCACTTCAGTGCACTTGGGATGTGCAGCTTCCAGACTCCTCATGCAGATTCTCCTTCCTACCATCAAGACCTCTATATGAAAGAGCTCAACCAGGAGAAACAAGATGATAATGAAGAATTGTCCTGGACTTCTGCTCCAAACAGTTTGATCACACCTTGGCTATAAGAGGTTGCCAGAGGGTCACAGGCTGCCAGACATTCATCCAAAAAGGCCTGGAACACTTTGAAAGCCATGAAGTATCACAGTCTGGCTCACACAGTTGATATGTAACGTGGCATCCCTTTAACAAAATTAACCATAGGGGTAAACGTAATTTGGAGATTGATGGGGGGGAACAAAAATGTACCACAGCTGTCTAGGAGTAACTTAAATCTTCATCTGAAGAGTAAATCACTGCCAGAGATTTTCAGTCAGTCATTTAGACATCAGAAATATCACTGATATTAAACACTACTTAGAGATGATGTTTAGGAAAAATGGGAAGAGAGCCAAAGAAACAAATAACCACACTGAAATAACTTAGGAGACTGACGAGAAACATAGCATTCACATTTTAAGCAATTAACCTGCATTTAACCCAACTATCTCAAAATTCTGTGCTTCTGTAGAATATGTCCACTAGTAGTGAGCCACACCACAGTTAATTCAAAGGAGTGTGAATTCCTCAAAGAAAAAGACTTTGGTGATGTATGACAGCCCTTAAAATCCTGCTTCAGAATGGAAACTTACTGCAGAATAGTTTGTATATTTTAAATTCAAGTCTTCATGTAAACTACCACAATTCTAAGCACAAGCATGGCCTAAATCTAATGATTATGTGTCACATTCACCCATTATTTTATTTGGTAAAAGATCAAAACCCAAAACAGTGACAAAATGACAGCCTTGCTGCCTCCAGAACACAGTATACCCTGGATTGATGACAGAGACCAGGAGCTTTATGTCAGCTCCAGCTCCAGCTCCATGACAGGACACTGACTTTATTACTTGTTCCTCTCTGATGAGCAAAAACCAAGTTTAGCACTCTGTCAATTAAAAAGCACTGATTTTAATAAGATGCTGTGAATCAAGCAAAAAAAATGGCCAAAAGAGTGAAGACTTCTGGAATATCCCACCAGAGCAAAGGTTTGGTTTCCCTTCAAGGTAAACTGAAACAAAAAAATGGAACCAGCTATACAGCAAAGCCTTCAAGGAATACTCCTGCTGGAGACAAAATACACACACCTAAAGAAAGGAGAAAGGAAACAACACAGCAGAAAGCAAACAGGATCCCCTTTATTACACTCCCTATTCCCTCAATATACACGTGAGATCCCCATTGAAGAAACATATTAGATCAGAGCAAACAAACATACTGAATCTATTAATTACCCATTAGTTACCCCATTTCCCATCTTCTGGTCCATAAAGATCAGAGTCCAAGTAACTGCAATGTCTTTTGTATTTAAAAGTGGCCAATATTTTTTGTTACAGTAATACAAGACTATATACAGTAGCAGTATTAACCACAATGCAATCTGCTATAAGGAAAATTCAACAGGCATAAACTTTTCTTTAACATTTTTACTATTCCTGAAATACCCTGGAAAAAAAGAATTACTCTAATTTTCCCTCCTGCATTTTTAACAAATTATCTCAAAGTCCAGTGCAGCAACCACAGACCTAGACTGTTTACCATACCTGTCTCATGAAAAGCGGATACTTTGAAATTTATCTTTGAAACAGAAATTGCTTTGAAAGTGTTGAAGCAATTAATGCATATCCCAAATTATGGTAAGCTTCAAGTTATCCCGTTACTGCACTTCAGTCTTGTGAAGAAACACTACTTCTGAAATAACTGTTTCCTGTCTTAGATATCCATGAGCTTCTAAAACAGAAGTTACCATGTTATAAATGCAAGTGGAGATAGGCGTATAACATGGGAGTGCATTCTGGCTGCTCCTTGCACTTACTGCCTTGGCTGCGTGTCATTAATACCATATTTTGTTTGGCTGCACTAAACCAACCATGAGGCATCCACACATGTTCTAACATCATCATAGCATCTCCAGGCAAAAAATGCAATAAAATCATTTACATGTGAAGCTATTTGACAGCCTAATCCATCAAGGGATCACAAGTAGTTCTGTGTTAACAGACCCAAAGACAAACTGGTGTGTGCAGGCACGTGCATGTTGTCTCTCTTGATTTCCCTCCTGCTCCCATCTCAATTATCAATCAGAAATGTTTTGCTCCCTAATGATTACAGAATGACATGTACATAAAACCAGCTATTTCAGATTATGTACTGATGTGCGTGAATAACAAAGGAAAAAAGCCCTAATCTTTACATTAGAGAATATCAAGGTCTAAGGGGGAAAAAATCACCTAGGCTTTCTACATACATCTCCCTCTCTGAATCAACAGAAGAGAAGGATGCTTTCTTTTCCTTTCCAATCTTCCTCAGCAGCAGGGCTTATCACCAAACTCATATCTTACATTCAGGAGTTGTCTGAAGTATTTCAAAGAGAGGGAGAAATAACTGTGTTTCAAAGAAAATTAGTTCTCAGGTAGTCCCACAAGATGCAGTATTTGGTAAATTTGGGAGGATAAACATTAAGCCCACTGAAGTTAGTATCTTACTTTGAGAAGTTTTAAATATACCAGTGTTTCTGCCTGTCTGTTTTCAAAGCTTTAAAATATTTTGCTCACTTAGTGTTGCTACACAGCTGCCTTACCCAAGTCCACCCAGCTTTAACCGCTCACTCCTTTCACACCAGCTTATGCTCTGGACTCTGGTGCAGATGAGAGGATCCTCATTCTTTCTCCAGCTATTCAGCTTGGAAAATCATACATTTACACAAGACGGGAGCCAGAAAATTACTGGATGGTCGTTCAGTTAAATAAAACACTTGGCACCAATAAGACACATGGGGTGCCATAGGTCTTTACACTTCATGAATTCTCTGCTATATTATTGGTAACACAATTACTCCAGGACAGTTGTTGAGCAGTGCAGCAGAGAAAGCATTGGCTAGAAAGCTGTCAGCTGCACATATACAAAAAAAAAGCCCCTGTCTGCTGCTACAAGGCTTTTTACCTTTAATTCCCAAATTGCCATCAGTTAGTGACAGGCAGAGGACACAAATCCCAGAACGTATGTGTGTTCAATACTGACTCACAGCACACATGGCCGCAGAACCCCTCCCCAGGATGAACAGAGTGGCTGTGCCAGTCCTTATCCTTCCCTCCCTGCCTTTGTGGAGGAATTGGAAAGTGGCATTTTTTGGCAGCATAGTCCTTTCGGCAAATTCCAGCAGGAGCTCTCTCTTCCATCAGCCAAGATACCATTGCATGATGACCAACTTCCTTACTCCTTCCATTTTCAGCTAACTTCCCTCCCCTCAACTTGTTGATTTCTGTCCTTAAAACAAAATTTTGCCCCTGTGGCATTTTGTAAAATTTGGAGAGTTGCAATTGCAACACAGTCAGCCAGTCCTAGAGCTGAAAGTCTCTGTTAGCAAGTTATAATGCACACCGGCTACTGTTTTATGTACTCATCACCCACCCTCTGTAACCTGGCTCTTAATCACCTGATTTCCCAGACCCACATTGTGGAGAAGAGAAGAGAAAGGGAAATTTTTCATATCCATCACAGCTGGGATCTGAACCTCTTGAAGAGCCCACTTATCATGTGCTAAAACACTCCAGCAAAAAATAAATGCATTTGTCTGAGTTTAGGGGGGCGGGTGAGAAGGAGATGGGCTATCAGCACAAAGGGGAGGGAGGACTGGATCTCTGTGGTTCTCAGGCATCCTGAAAAATGCAGCACAGGTTAGATCTTATGACCAGAGCCAGGCTCTTGAGGAGCAGCCCCCTTGCCTGCAGTAGGACGGACTGCCCGAATTGTCCCTCAGCAGCACAGCTGGCAGCCCACTTCTGGCAGCCCCTTGCCACTAACTCTCCAACCAGGTGGGGGGGGGGAGTCTTAACCATCAGCCAGCTCTGCCAGGCTGCTGGAGCCAGCCCTGCTCAGGGAACCTCTCCAGCCAGCCCTCGCCATTCACTGCGGCTGTTGGGCCAGGAAGATCGACCATGAAGCAAACAAGAAGAGCAGGTGATGCTGGAGAAAGGCTGTAGGCAGCACCCACTCCATCTGCCCCAGCAGAGGACAGGGCCACCTGTCAGGGCAGCAGTACTACAGCAGAGGACTTGCACGGCAGTCAAGTGGAAGGCGATGGGCTGGCCCCGCAGGGCTGCTCCCTTCGACGACTTCATAGAATCATAGAATGATTAGAGTTGGAAGGGACTTTAAACATGAAGTTCCAGCCCCCCTGCCATGGGCAGGGACACCTCCCACTAGAGCAGGTTGCTCAAAACCTGAATTTCAAATTGCTGAAACACTTCAAGCGGGTGAAGCAGCATCGAGAGCAGGTCCCCGTATGAATGTTCTGAACCAAATCAGTACTCCCGCTGAGAA
Organism: Scolopax mira; assembly: GCA_004320125.1. Lineage (NCBI taxonomy): Eukaryota > Metazoa > Chordata > Aves > Charadriiformes > Scolopacidae > Scolopax > Scolopax mira. The sequence continues at coordinate 143,204 of BJBW01005789.1, forward strand.
TACTCAAAAGCTGCCCTAGACATGGAGCAAAGGCTTCCCATCAGCGGAGGAAACCTCTTTACTTGCCCTGCGGCACCATCTAGCGCTGACACAGAAGCAACGCCCCTGGAAAACAAACCCGCTCCGGGTTACGCCGAGCTTAGAAATAAAGCGAAAAAAACCCACAAGTACACGAACACACACCCGAACCATGCAAGGCAACTAAATGATAACCCACTTTCCCTTTGCACATGATAAGTCCTACTTCTGTCACTCCAGTTATCAAAACGCGTCATTCGAGTGATCTAACCTGGTTGCACACCAGTCAACATCCCAGCAGCGTGCACCCCGGCGCCCAGCCACCCTCCTTACCGCTATTCCCACGGGACTCAGCCGATGAGCCTACAGCAGCCATATGTCCTTTAAACGTACGCGCAGCTCTACGATCTCGCGTGCCTCTCGCTCCCGTTCCGGGCTGGAGGCCACGGTGCTGCACCACGGGTGCCCTGGATATGCCAGCTGAAGGGCAACTCTGAAAGAAGGTGGTGAGATACAGCACGCGTTACACATCATCTCCAATGGGTACCAAGGTACGGGAAGAGATGAGCCTGGCTCAGGGGGATGCCAGCCTCTTGTCGTGGATGGAGTGATTAATTTCACTAGTTAGAGGGAAGTAGTGAGATATTTATTAAGGTGAAACAGTGATTTAACAAAAACAGTGCGATAAAACCAGTAGTAAGTGCGATATAGTGTTTCATGAGGTTCGATGTCAGGGTACAGTCTATTATTTACTGCAGACAGGACAGGGTCAGACAAGCTACCAGGGAGACCCTCCCATTGAGTCACGAGGTTCCGAAAGGACCCCCTTACTTTCTAAACTCCTTCTCAGAGAGGAGTCTGGGTGCGGCTGAATCCAATCCTAGTCCCAGACTTGGTCAAGGGTTTATGTCTAAAGGATTANNAGGAATCTCTCAACCTTGAGGTGTAGAACCTTAAGCGAGCGTCCTCACAAAAGGGGAGATCCTGGCGTGCAGCCCCTGCCATACAGGAGCTCAAAGGGCTCTTGGGCTGCCCACCCTTTATACAGTAAGATAACTGACCCATACTCATATTTTCGTGGGAACAAAATGTCTAGGTCCCCACTCCAGACAGTATTTTGGACCCCAGAGTCCAGGTGCAAGGCATCGTAACTGATGTTGTGATGACCACGGTGGCCAAGGCCCGAGCAGGAGCTGGGGGGTGTAGGAAACGGGGAGCTCACACCAGCACCCCTTCACACTCACCCTGCTCATGCTCACACAGACACTGACGACAAGAGGCTCCCTCCTGCTCTGGAACGTTGCATCTCCTTGCTCCAAATTTATTACTGCTACTACAGTTATTGGGGTTGAAAAGGGCTCCTATTACCTACATCCAAAAAAGTTCACTACTTATTATAGACATAGATGATTTTTTAAAAAGGTAGGGGTTTTTTTCCCCCCAAGAGTGGCTTATTTCTTACCATTTTTACAGCTGCTTATTCACAGCATCCAAGGGATGATTCCTGTCGCACTGAAGAACTTCAGTGCCAGGCTTCAGACCTCAACTATTCCAGCAAGTTTTAAAATGGGAGTTTTAAAAGTTATTTTTCTGCAATGATGAAATCTCCAAAGAATTATAGAGTTTACATCCTTAAATCGTGTAAAAAAGTATGGCTTTTGAAATGTTGATCCCCACTGGATCCAACTGAACGATGATGACAAGCTTCTGTTCCCACGGGTGAAAACAGCTTTGAAAATTTGACTTAAGTGAGAAGTACGATTAATTAACTCTAGTGAACACAGCAGTCTTAATTTTCACATTTATACTTCAAATGGCCCCACCCTCTTCAATATTTCTGTATGAATTCAGCACATACAGAAACCTACTTATTTTATATAGTTTTAACAGAATCAGTTTTCATTCAAATGCAAGTAACATCCCTGTTTTAAAAGGAAATCTCCCCCCTCTTCCCTCAAATCTGTAACAGAATTAAAAATTAATCTTTGGGAGGGAAAAAACCCCAACTGTATTAATTTATATAGCAGCTTAAATATATGCCAGTGACACTTTATCATGTAAGTAGAATGACATAGGTAAAGAATAAATCAATCCAAACCCAAACTACTCTTTCTCTTCACCCCACTCTGAAGTGGCTGGTTTAAATCAGCCAAAGCCTAGGACCTAACGAGTGACTAAGTCACTTTTACACATCCTTGCTAGACCCTTTCTAAAGTTATCCTTGCTGGAAATTCATGTTGAAACTCTAATGGCCAAGGCCTCCCCCGTTCAGCTGAGCCCAGAGGCACACCTGATGCACGTGTCATGGTATAAATACTGAAAGCCCAGTTTGGTGCAAGAACCTTTTTCATGTCTCTGCTGCTCCTGCTAATGTTCCCAGTCCTTTCTGGCTTTCAGCACAGTCAGGTAAATCTTAGAGCATATTTGTGTATTTTTTCTGAAGGCTTCAAGGGTTTCCTAAACTTTCGATCGGCCCAATTATGGAATCAAGTTCTTTTACTCCGTGGCAGATACAGGAATCTGTATGTCCTCCCTCATTAGAAACACAATATTTTTTTAAAATCATAACTATGCCTTGAAGAACTGGCCAAGATTAAGGAAGACCAGGGACTCGAACAATTGATTATTTCTCTCTATTTCATGTTGTTAAAGACAATAAATTCAGGTTTGACAATCACCCAATATAACAACTTTGTTTCCTCAATACCTTCCTTTTGGGAAGTGAGTGAACCACCAAGACACTACAATCATCAGAGGCAACACAGACACACAATCCCCCTTTTATTCTGAGTGGACAGAATTACCTAAAATGTATTACTATCTCAAATGAAAGCCGGCAGAAAGCCAGGAAAAGGTCAATTAGAAAACCAAAACCCACAGGATAAATTAAATGGGCTGTAAGCAAATATCCAGTGAATAAGCGACACAGATTGGACACCACTGACTTTCAACGCTCAAACCTGAGCCAGTAAGTTCCCAAGGCTTAGTCCTGGATCACATAATGTACCTCCAACATTCAGTGACAAGATCTGCAGACAAATGGTCACACACCAAATCTCAGTGAGATTAAAAAAAATAATATTCATTTTCAAATGGTGGTGCTCAGCAGGACCTGAACAACAACAGGGAAAGCTAGTACAAATGCATTCATTTCATGTTTTATTTTTCATGTTGGTGAAACACATAGCCTCTTCTCAAGAAGCAGCATTGGTAGAGCTGTTACAAACACAATTTGTACTCTAATACACCAAGGATTTGGAAAAAGAACAAATAAAGCACAGGTTTCACACTGCACGTGGCCATGTCTTAAGTTACAGATAATTTAGAAATCTTCTGATTTTACACGTACATTGCATTGGCCATCACTCAGCCTTCATGCATAATTTATTTTTCTTACAGTCAACACCGACTTTGGAAACTTTCTTACTGTAAATGGTATATTTTTTACTTTAAATCACTAAAATGATATTTACATGAGTGCAAATTGCTTTGAAAGATAGAAACAAACACTAACACATAATATACAGACAGCTTCTTGTATAGTTAAACATTTACTAAAAGGCAGTTAACTTTCCTATCACAATTTCATTGCCTAAAATAGGAGAATAAGTTATATAAAATAGACCATCTTATTTGCAGACACTTCAATTTCTGCAGATTTGCTCTTTGCAGCAACATTGCAATCAAAGATTAAGTTCTATTAAGATTCAATTCTAAGTTCTATTAAGACCCTTTCAATTCAATGGCAGCTTAACATGTGTAATACAAGTTACTTTTGTCCCAGATATTCCACACTTGGCACAGGGAAAAGAGAAAAAAGCTGGGGAGGTTTGGGAAGACAGTATTGCACATTTATTTTTTTTTGGCAATATGAAAAGTATACTTTAAGAATCTAATTTACAAATTTTAATGTTTGTTTTAAGGGCCTGCTAGTTACAGTTTAAGCACAGTTTAAAGTCTGCAAATTCTTTCACAGAAGCACACAAGGCTCCCGATTTTTCTTCTTATGCCTGTTATCTTCTCAGACACATACAACTGTTCACACAAATGAAAAAGGAGACTCCTTGGGCAATTCCACAAAACTCATTTCAGAATTGGAAGCAGCACAAAAAAACTGAAGAAAATGACTTAGTGTTTCCAGTGCTCCTATGTGTGCAGACTTTTTCTACTTGTGGTAAAGACTCCCCAAAAGAAGTGCATGGTCACCTTCAGGAACAAATCCAGAAGGTAAAAGTTGAGTAAACTTGCAAGTGAGTTGCTCCAATGGTGAAAAAAGAGGCGTTAGAGGAAAGTCTTCAAAACCATCTTTCATGTATACTTGTAATCAGAGAAAAGCAACTTAACTCCCAAATTTTCATTTAGACAATTTTATGGAAGTGCAAAAAACTTCTTTCTCTATGTATCATTAATAACAAAGGGAAATTACCTGTCAGTACACAATTCCTCTAGTGTAGTCTAAAGTAGCTTTAAAATCCAAGCTGATTATGATGTAATACAGAGACAATACTAGTATTTGAACACCCATTAAATTGAATAAGGTGACTTACAGCAGACCTGCCAGCAAATCATGCTGTAGATTGTTCACCCATCACAAAGCTATCGAGTACGATCCACCCCAAGGAAAGTGATCATCAACCCTCTACAAGTTTCCCTTCATCACAATTATGTCTGACATACGCGATGTCAGACATCACATATACATCAGACATAGGCTTGGTATTTTTGAAGATATCCAATTCTTTAATATGGCAGAAACTGGACCAACACTTCACGCTGTTCTTTCGGTCTATGGTTTATTGAACTTTGGGCATCACGTATCGCATACAAATCCCTGCCAGATTCCAAGTGATCTCACCATAGTGCAGATCTTGATTAGGTTCTTCTGAAGAAACAGACCACAGGTACAACTTCCAGTGTCGTCAACTTTTAAGCATAAAATGATCGAATTTAAGACACTACAGAACCTTGCAAAACACATGATGACTCGAAAGCAAATAAAAATAGAGAAGACACATTAAAATTTGGTTACTTGGTTTCTCAACCAATTTCAAAAACGTCATTTGAAAGACAGCTGTTCTATGCTTTGAAAATATGAAAGAATGAAATGTCTTTGCAGACTAGCATATTGAACACTAGAACGCTCATGAACTCAAACATATCATTGAAACATTGCACCCAAGTTTTTGTAAAACATTGTCTTTAGAGCTTTATATTCAATGCATGTTACCTGCTATCTTCAGTTTCTTTTTTGGTTATGGCATGCTCCAGAAACACTGCTAAGACAGGCTGTCCACTCCTTCCATTCACAAGCTGCACATTACAAACTATACACACGTTCATTTCCAAAGACTTCAGGTCAATAGAGTTCTTGAGATGAAAGATGTGTGTGCACCTTTAAACTTGCAATATAGCTTCAACTAGTTGACTTAGTATTTTCCACCTACGTGGATATTGCTTGCAAAGAATAAGGTATTAAAATAATATTCCAAAGCGGAGGAAAAACATGTTGAAAATATAGTGAATGCTCCCCCTAGTGTTTATACTAGTGAAAATCCTGCCTGGCACAGGCTGCCTCAAATGGTGTTAAGCAGGAGATAAATAGTCAGATGAATGATCACATATTTAACTTAGAAAACAGACATATTAGTGGGACCAAAAAGTGTCAGCTATTGAAACCCAGCACTTTAATTTTTGTACCGCTCTCCCAACTCCAGTGCTTCTGGGGTTTTGGCTTCTTTTAAACTGTGCTTTAAGTAAAAATTTCTCTCTGTTTTTTCCCTATCAACTGAAGACAGGGCCCTGAGGAAGTTTCTACCAGGTAAGAAATGGAGTCCAAAAAACGTTTCAAGATGATAGGTACAATCATGCTTTTTCTCCTGTATTGTACCCAGAAGCTGCCAAGTTAATATTAGCATTCCCATATCACAATTGCAATGAAGCTCTGGTAAATCTGGTACCTTTGGATATGCTCAACATCACAAATAAGTCAGCTATTTATGACAACCTATTTCTGTAGCTAACATAGTCCACCAGAATATTCATCCTCTTCCTCTTCAGCATGAGAGCCCACTGCAGTTGGTCCTCTTGCTTTGTCTTGTGCAGCATTTGGCGATTTCTTCTTGATTCCACCTCCTGGGACCACCAAAGTAAGACCAAGCTTGGCGTACTGACAATAACAAGGCAAGTTTAATTTACCACACAAGTAAAATCTTGTTGAATTAAATTACACTGCGCAGAATCGACTGACGCTCACAATAAAGCAGGTAACATTCCATACAGAAAACAGATCAATGCTACTTTCAAATCTTATTTTTCCATCTTAGACTAAGCCTAATATTGGTTCCTCAAACACTGTTAAGAATAGGATAAGAGATTTGTATAGATACTGCTTAACATAGAATAATTTGGCCGTGTACTTACTACAGCTTCTGTGGTTCAAGCTTTACTTTAAAAAAATCTTTTTCCAGTATAAATTTTCTAGTAAAAGTTCATGTAACAACTCTTACAAGTGTTTTTTCAATAAGACTAGTACCTTAATTTTTGCTATCCAACATAATAACAAAGTAAAATTAGTCAATACTGTTACAGAGTTTGGCACGGGTGGATGTCTCCTTTACTTCACACTTTTCCTATCCTTATACTTCCTACAATTTAAAAGTACAATTAAAAAAAGGAAAAAAGAAAAAAAGGGAGAGAGGCACAACTACTTCCTTAAATTAAAAAAAAAAAAAGTCTTTCACTAATTAGTACCTTGCTAAGGAGTAAGTACTGAAAAAAAAACCCAAAAAACAAACACCAAAATGTTTAACACTGCCATCCTGCAGACATGATATTCTGCCATGTTTATGCATGCATATCAGGTATATGGTATTTCTGAGACAAGGCATAAACAGCAAACTTTTTGGGTCCCTAAGGAACCAAACAGAAGGGAACTGAAATTTAGTCTACTCAAACTTACTCAGCAAATCTGTAATAAACTGCTCTTTCACCTAAGCCTTCCCACCATCCGAAAGGAACAGCAGTGTGGGAATTTACACTGGCAGGCAGCAAAGTAAAAGAATACATTAAGTTCCCAGACACAGGGTAAGATCACAGAGCAAGTAACAATAAATACACGGATGCTGCTCTTCTTACTTTCCTCTACTATAAAAATATATATATATATACCTCAACCAAAGTATTAATTAAAAAAATACACAGGAACTGCCTACTTACATCATTGTCCATGTATTTGAACAGTGGCAAATTACAGACTTCAGAAACCTGATCCTGGTCTTGCTGGTCATACCCTTCTAAAAGTTGCTCTAGTGCTGCACAGTCTTCACTGCCATTAAATCCTGGTATACTGAAGGAAATTACGAGTTAATTTAGGGCATTTCAGCAATCTACTTGGCACTCAGCTAGTCTATCTTTAAATACTGATGGTTAATAGCAGAAGAGCGAGCAGCGTCTAAGAATCTGATCAACTGCTTTTTCCACAAAACCGCCTATAGCCACTTTGATTTCTCCAAGTACATGGATAACATCCATAAAATTAAACTTTAAACAATGTTAGTTTGCATGCTGAGAACAGACCACAGTCATAGTACAGACAAAAAGAGACTGTTAGGATTCTTTCCCTTTTACTGACTAGTCAATAAACTCTTCCTCTACTTTATGTACAGAAAAATTCTGTCATGAGTTTCTACATATAAAGTACAAATTCAAGACTTGGGAAATAAGAGTAAGATGTTTAAAGATTGTTTTTAGAAAGAATCTTTCAAGATTAAAGTTCAATTTAACTTACACCTATGTTCATTTCACTAAAAAAACCAAAACAGTTTAAGTAGAATATTTAAGGGAATGCTATTATTGTACTGCAAGTCAACAGAAGTTATAGGCTTATAGTTCCCATACAGAGAGTGTTTCCAAGCTGCTTCACAAGAGCAGATGTAAATTAATGAAACATTCAGTTTAAAATCATAGGCCATGAAATAGACTTACCTATAGCTTTCCCTCACACATCTTTCCGCAGCAACATAATCATTTCTATGAAGATGAACTAAGACTTGAGCAATAGTTTTCTAAACAAAAACAACAACAAAAAAAACCAACCTCATGATTCTTTAGAAATTAACAGTAAAATATGAGAAAAATATTGGACTGATAATATTTAGCATGAAAAAGGTCATTATGATCCGCAATGATACCAAGATACTGACAGAAGAGTCAGAACATCATAGTGAAAAAATAGTGAACCATATCCTCAGGTGGTATGAAAAAGATTATCTTGTATAACATTGCAATGAACTATTGCACCAATAACACTTTGTGTGGTTTGCTATTTTTTATGATCTCTTTATTTTCTACATGTTTGTTGATATTGACAGGTCCTGTAGATAACAGCACCTTATCTTCAACATCATAATAGCGAAAAAGCACAGTTGGAGGTTGTGGAAACATGCACTACCATGAATTCTCATCATTGAGCAAGAAACGTATCCCTAAATGAAGAGGTACATATTGTCAGTGAGACATCAGCTGTTTTTAGTTACCCTGAAAAATTTGAAATGCACTATCAGAAATTACCTCATAGAATTTACCTTATAGCATGTTGGGTAATTTTCAATTTCCTTATAAATACTTTTTTCCTTTTGAAGAGACAATGCAGCCTCATCTAATCTGAAAAACCAAGAAACAGGAGTATCAGTGCCAGGAATACAGCATAATACACCTGAGACCAATTACAAAGGTTTTAACTAATACATCGGCGAGACTACTGGAGTAAAAAGCAGTGCAACTAAAAATCAGCAGTGGATCTTAATAACGGAGTAGGTTAAGAAATATATAGTCAGGAATTCCTTTTGGATACATGCAGGCTAAGACTAACTTTGGTATTAATTCAGAGAAACTTCATTTTTCACAACACTGTGTAAGATGAATGCCTTGTTATGTACCCTAAGAGATTTCTGTATCTCATGAGGTTACTATAAGCCACCAGTAAGTGTGATATCCACAAATTATCATTATTAAGTCATAGTAACTGTTTTTGAGTTTGAATAATTTTTAATCCTCCTAATAAACTTCTAGAAATTAGTAACAGCATGAGCTATATTGCAACAGAGCAACCAATCTTTCAGATGAAGCTATGTTGACTCACTTTAATAGAAAGACTTTCAAGTTTCTTTGTAAATTTCCTTTTCTGACTACAATTCTGCAGTGAAATATAAAGCGTCTTAAAAGTTGAGTTAGAAATCCAGATAACTTCTTAAATTAACTACATGTTTCAGTAAAGCAAGCCTAAGATGATCTGCAGGTAAAATTTGGTGTTAGCAATCAACCACTAAAACAATTCCCATTGAGACTCCAAGATACACTCTTCTTTAAGAAGTCCAAAATCAGAGTTCTGCAAACAGATTTTTTTCCCCTCAGGTTAGTCACCTAATTCCCTCGTTTTATATTCTGCAGCTATAAAAGTCTTTCAAGTATTTTCTACATATTAGTGCTGAAAGAAAAAAAAAATATATCCTGAAGTACTTTAAAAAATAATGTGTGTGTGCTTTCTAGCTATTCAACAAACAAAAAGGAAACAAAGCCTTACAGCCCACATTCTCCCTTCCCAGAACACAAAACAGGTGGATCCTGGATGAATATGGCATATCCCACAGAAACTGAATTTTAGTTTGAAATGCATATCAAAGAAGAATTCAGTAACAGTATATAACCCAACAACAGCAAGAAAAAAAAACCCAATAAATATCAATATTACAGTTTCAACTACATTTAAGGGGGGGTGGGGGAAGGCACAAAGCTATACCTGCGTCCTCTGACTAGAAGTCTTGATGCCTTCCCTAACATTTCTAACGCTTGCCGTAAACGTTCTTCATTCTAGAGAAGAACAAAAAGAATTCATGCATTCATACTTCATTTACATAGAACCAGGAGCACTAGACCTTAATCTAAGTGTCATCTGTAACTTAGAACAACTGCTAATTACTGTATCAGCAGTTCACATACTCAAGGGAAACATGAGGAGCATTAGTAAACCAAGTCCCACAGCCAGCTCCAGTAGGGATCTCCAGAGCAAAGTAACATTAATGCAAACTTGCTAATTTGGAAACATGACAACTGACAATAAAGAAGTACACCAAAGGCAGTAGCAAAAAGGCAAACCATCTGCCCACAGGATGAATAGAGTATCAAGCACACTCTTTTCTTCCGTGTCTTCAAAGATTTAAAACTCCAGGACTCAACAGCATCCGTGTTCCCTATCCTCCAGGCTGCCCAACAAGAGGCAGAGCAGGTTGAAAACATACAAAATTCACATTCAGTGAAGTTTCAAACTGAGAAAAAGGCAAAGCAAACTGATTTCTAACTTTTATAATCTCCTTCTCTACAGCATAAGAAATCTTCAGCTTCATTACTCGGCCACTGATGTGAAAAGAAGTAAAAGTAATTTTGAACCTAATCTCAGGCTTTTTCTTAACTTCATAGTTGACCCTAAACATCAATTCACTCATCTTCATCTACTTTCTGGGACTGGAAAATTCTTTGCTGGTGTAAAAAAAAAAAAAAAAAACCAAAACAAAAAAACACCACCACCAAAAGACCCCTCAAGACCCCCACTTACTTCAAACACTGACGCTGCTTGCTGATAGAGCTGCACAGCCTTCTCCGGGCTCACATTTTCTATTAACCTGCAATAAGCATAAATAATTTCTCTCCAGATCAAATTCAAGTATTTTTTTTAACCTAAAGGTACCAAAACCAAGAAAGAAAACCAAATACATATCCATGCCCTGAGTGCATTCTATCCACCAAGACCACTGACTTACTTTCCAGCCCTCTCCAGTGCAATAGCTGCTGTATCTGGTGTCCCATTCTCCAGGTACATCATACTGGCTTTCTCAATCAGCTGAACTGCTTCAGGGAGTCTCTGCATCTCCTGCAAAGCAACAGGCAGAGAGAGGGGTGCTGCTGCTGGCAGGAATTACGCTTATGTACAATGAAACAAGTCAAACCAAACCACAATCCCTTATTTATTAAGATTATGGGGTTTTATTTACAAATTTGTAGAGCTAGTAAAGTTGACCTCCACAAAGTACCACACTTTCACATAAGGCGTAAATTTGTGGTAGTTCAGAGCAGTAACAGCATCATTCTCCCATTGCCCTCCGACACGAGCTCCTCACCTTTCCTTCTACAAAAGGAAAACCATTTTTGTTGCCCCCACAATTATAAATGTTGCTTCCCTAACCTGGTTAGGGTATTGGTGGGGACTGTGAATCAACAGAAAAATATCACTCTAGCATGCAATTTGCTTGTATATATTTGTAAAATGGTCCAATGCACAATATTTTTCGCTACAAACCAGACCTTTTTAATAAAAACTAGTAAATGAAAATACCTTTAGCATCATGCCAGCTTGTTCATAAGCTCTGCAGAGAAAAAAGATGTACAATTTAGTCAAGTTAACATGCATTAGCTATAACTTCACTGTTAATATTTAATGCTTTGAAGATATTTCAACTCTTTCATTTAATGGCTTCAAGTTGCACCAGGGGAGGTTCAGGTTAGATATTAGGAAATATTTCTTTACTGGAAGGGCTGTTAGGCATTGGAATGGGCTGCCCAGGGAGGTGGTTGAGGCACCATCCCTGGAGGTATTCAAGAGATGAGTTGACATGATGCTCAGGGATATGGATTAGCGTTGGGTTGGTGTTGTTTTGGGTGTGGTGTGGCATGTGTGGGTTGCTTTTTGTGTTCGTGTTTTGGTTTTTTTTTTTTCATTGGTTGGACTAGATGATCTTAAAAGGTCCCTTCCAACCTAGGTGATTCTGACACAGTGCATGTGTAACATTACCTTCCACAAATGAAGTGCTTCAACCACACTCTCTATCTATTCTCATTATCCAACTCACGGGCAATATTGGGATTATTTATCATTATGTGCTTACTTTGAAGCACTCCTTAATTAAAAATTTCTTTATAAGACTGTGTCGAACTTTAAAATTACAAAAAAGTTAATCTAAGAAAAAATATTTTATATCAAAACAGTGCTGAAGAACGTCAAAATCATCACTTCTTCAGATGGCCATTGCAGGTTTTCAGACTCTTCTAGCCTGCACTTCTATTAAACTCACTTTGAAACAGTGACATCACTTGAACCATACCCTTTCCTACAGCAAGATCAAAGTGAGAGTACGTGCATGTAGCTTGTGTTAGAAAGTTGGTTTCAGATTACTCAGTGCTTCTGTACTTACTTGGCAGCATGGAAGAGACTGGAAGTAACATTGTCAAAGTCAAGGACAAAAGCCACAAAAATAGAATGCAGAAAAATTATTAGTGTACAAAATCTTATACAAGTACTAGTTTCAAAGCAAGGAATCTCATAAAAGCAAATCAAACCCATTACATTTGTAGGCAAGGTGTCAAAAATAAATGCTTTGATGAATAGAATAAGTGCAACACAACAAAGTATAACTGCATGTAAAGTTGTGAAAAGCATATTTATTTAAAACATTTTGGGTTACCAAATACGACTATAAGTAGTGCAATAATGTTAGAGTTGTAATTTAGTTTATACTATCCACCTGTAGGTATTTTTAAGAAATATAATAATTTCTGAATAAGTACCTAGATATCTCAGGCACCAGTCAGCATCTTATCACTCCAGATGTTATTGGAAAAAACACAGATTTTTGTGAACAAAAGAGTTCTTTATCTTTACCACTTAGAGCACACAGGAACAGCCTTTTAAAAAACAATTTCGTTTGACTGACAAAAAGCGCAAATATATTAAATACATCTTCTACCACCCCCCATTACCCCATTTTAAGTAACAATTAGTCAGCTTCTTGGAATAAAAAAAAAAAAAAAAAAAAACAAAAAACCCCACAACCAATGAAAAGATACGCTTTATTGTTTTCATGTGCCTCAGCTTCCCGTAAACAGGCATCCCTTGCCTGGTCAAACTGCTTGGCATTCTTAAAAGCAACAGCTGCAAGAAAACAAATAAAGTTCTTATTTACAGCTTGCCATTTTCCTTTCTTTCACCACTTCTGCTCAAGAATTTAACCATCTAAAGATGCAAACAGACTTTTTAAATGAATGTTTATAGTTTACAAAGCTGTTCCAAAAAAGTCCCATGACAGTCCTCCTTGCTTCATTAACCACTTAGATAACATTAAAAACATGTTTTGTCAACAGCACTTCCATACTATCACTGTACACACATTGTGCATAATGTGTTTAACTGGATTTTGGAACTCACTCATTCTATTTTTTAATTCTAGAACTGCAGGAATGCACATGTATATAGTTTTAATCATTAGAGGTTATACAAAATCAGTATTGCAGGAATGGATGTGTACCATCAACAAAACATATGTATAATTTCCTCAACACAATCACTTCAGGTCACAAATATGTATTTCTATCTCCATTAGACTGAAAGGATGTTAAAGTAGGATTTAAAGACAATTCCAATTTATAAATGCTCCAATTATTCTTCCAAGATTGTACTTTTTTATTCAGGTTTAAATGAATAAGTAGGAATGCCTACGGTAAGAAGCCAAAAAGCCATAAATTACTATTACCAAAAAGAAGAAAATATTTTAAGAGCATAAAGGAATCAACTAGTAAGAATATTATATTCAGTGTGACACTTGCAGTGGAAAAAAAGAGGAAAGATATCTTACTACGCCTGAAAAAAAAAACAACTACTGGCAGAATCTTTCTATTTTACAGAGACAGTCTTTGTCAGGACATACATCATAAGATGATAAAACGCAAAGTTTTCAAACCAGCTCAAATATTTGTTGTTTTGTAGGTCAAGACAAAGGATTTCAGGATGAATGAGTGAAAGAAGAAAAGTTTTATTTTTATCACAGATAGTAATATACAAAATAGAAACTAAACTTAAAAAAAAACAAACCCAAACTGTTTTTACAACTGTTGCAGATCTCCAAATACAGTCTGAAACTTACTTTACAGTGCTACTAAGAGTACTTTTTGTTGTTTGTTGTTCTATCTTAGTTTGTCTTCACAACAGTTTTACTTACACAATAATGTACTGAAAATATGTGAAATGTTACCAGGGATTAAGCTTAAAGAATAATTTGAAACCATAAAGAATATGGCTATATTTACAGCCATACATACCTGCCTTCCCATATTCGGTTGCTGCACTGTCATAATCTGGTTTCCACTTTAAGAATCCAGTTTTCAGACTAAAATGCAGAAGAAAGGCCTATTAACAATGAATAAAGATTTTGTTTCAACTTTAAAGCACTTTAGACTACCTCTGACAAGGAGCAATTACCTATATGCCACTATGGTGGCATCACTACTGTAAAAATAAATGTTGGCATTGCTAGGAATTGCACAAAGAACTGCAATGATCTCCCATAGCTACATGCCTCTCCCTAACAAGCTTCTACTGTACCCAAAGAGTCTTTACAAGTCCAGCTCCTCAACACTAAGAAGCCAAAAGAAAAAAAATACTTCCACCTATACCAACATATCTCAAGATTTCTAATACCACAAAATCTAATAGTATTTTTTGTTACATATCATGAAGTTCCTGGGGTTCATCTACACCAATTTTTTGCCGTTGAGAATTCTCAAAGACTCTCCATGAATACACAAATGAAAGAATTTACTTATCAGCACAAAGACAAAGCCTTATATATCATTTATATATCTACAATGAATCATGACACTAATTGGCACCTTTGAACATACAGACACATGTATATAGAGAAAAATATACATTGCAAAATGAAGTGAGTCATCAGGCAATGTTGCTTTCAATATTATGACTTCCATGCTTCTAAAACAAATATAAAAATTACCATAACTTTAGAGCCCACTTCCACATTTGTTGTGGACAGACACTTCAGATGCAATATGTGCTTCACTCAGAAAAACAGTTGTATATAGACTCTAAGTTGGTTTTGTTGTCTTACATGGATAAAAGCCACAATATGTAACTCTCAAGCAAGCCTTTATATTGTGTTACAGAGGCAAAAATGCATCAAGCTGAAATACACAATGCTTTAATCTGCACACAATTTGAGATTTAGGTGCCTTTTGTTTCAAATGCTTTCCAGGATAAGATTAATTCCACTGAAAGGCACTTTTGGTCAAGTAATTTGACTATGATACTGTGAAACAGATTTTCTTATTCTGAGGAGGTTCTCCTCTATCACAGTTTATATTTTTGATCTATGATTTCCAGATGGCCCATCACTATTCTTACTAAAATTATAGCATCTTTGGATTAGTCAACTCTCTTATATCTATACTGTAGTCTGTGAAATTAGAACTTATAAACAAAATGGCTATATTTAGTGTTAAAATACACATTAAAAAACTATCATGTGTAGATCTCAAGCCCTCTAAGCTAAAGGTCAGCAAAGGCCTTCGAGGCTCTCGCATTTCTCACAGGCAGGAAATAAACAAAGCCGCACCATCACGGGAAGGTTAACCCTTTTCTTCACCACAATCTCCACAACTCTTTTCTCCCGCTTGTCCGTCTCCCCCTAACCTTAGCAGAAGCGACTCCCCCTTGCCTTCTACTTGGGGTCATGGCTCCAGGCCTCAGAGCCACATTCCTCACCGACACGACTTTTGCGTTTTAGAGACGCTTTATTCTCGCAGTGCGGGGAAGAAGGGGGCCCCTTAGCACCCACCCCCTGTAGACCCCCGAGGCAGAAGAGGGGCCGAGAAGCCATATCCTCCCACTCCCGTCGCACCTCCCTCCCCTTCCCCCGGGGCCATGGCGCCGTCTCCCCCTCAGCCCCGCCGTGGGGCCTCTACCTCTCCAAGCGCTGCCCCCCTCCACCACTCCTCGCGGGGCACCACGGGTGTTGTAGTTTCCCCCAGGCTTCCACTCCCCGCCCGAGAGGCCCGAGAACTACAACTCCCAAGAGCACAGCCCTGTCCCCCGCCGTGGCCCAGGTTGAAGAAGGGGTGCCGAGAGACCCCCCCTAAGCTACCGGACAGCAGCCCCACGGCTCAGAGGCCGCAGGACAAGGTGGCCGCGGCGACAAGCAGCCCGCTCTGCCGAGCCCCTGCTTGAGCAGGAGGCGATACGACGCCTCCATGGGGCGGGCGGGCCTGACAACCTGAGCGCTGAGCTGGCAGCCATGACGCCCGCTCGCCAGCTTCTCCCACCCGACCTCCCTCCGCTCACTATTTCTCCGCTTTGGCGATGTGCTCGAGCGCCTCGTTAATCTTCTGCGCCGCCATCTTGCCTGCCGGTCGGGGGGCTGGCCGGCCCTCCTCCGCCTGCCGCCCTGCGTCCCCGCTACGGAACGCGGCGGGGCTCACGGGGACACCGAGGGGAGGGACTCACCCCTCCACCTCCCTCACCGCGCCTGCGCCGCCGCCACGTCACGGCGCGGGTGGACGGTGCGGCCCGTGGCGCAGAGTGCGGCGTGGCCGGTGATCGGGGGAGCGTGTGGCTGCTGTGTGTCACCGGGTGGTGCGGGTGGGTGGTTGTCCCCACAATGTCGGGCAGTGCCTCGCTGCCAGAGCCTTCCGTCCCGGCCTGTCCAAGGGCAGCAGGAGCTTTTTAGAAAATAGCGATGAGCACAGGCCTGCCTGTCACAGGGTTTTCAGATGGAGGCCAGGTTTAGGTGGAAATCTGTCGTGGTTTAACCCCAGACCACACCTAAGACCACACAGCCACTTTCTTGCTCCCCCAGCTGGAATGGGGTAGAGAATCAGAAAAGTAAAGGTGAAAACTCTCCGTCTTTACATACTGAGCATGACATCATATGGTATGGAATATTGGTTGAGGTCAGCTGTACCAGCTGTGTGTCCTCTTGGCCCACTCACTGGTGGGGTGAGGTGAGGACCAGAAAAGGCCTTGTCTTCTCAGCAGCAACCAAAACTACCAATGTGCTTTCAACACCATTTCTCATCCCAAATTCTACCAGCTGCTACTAAGAAAGTCAACTCGGTCCCAGCCGGAGCCATGGCAAAATGTACAACTCGTGGGCCCAAGGCTGAAAAGCCCTTTTTGCCTTGCTCTGAAAGAAGCCTCCAGAGGCTTTTTTGCTGAGGAATACAGCTCTGGCAGTATGTGAAAACAAGAGAGTGTCTACAGTCAGGCTGGCACAGAAATCTAAAGCAGAAGGTATGAGTGGCGGTTGAGGGCACCAGAGCTCCTAACACAGGCTACGTGATTATGGAAGATATCCAAATTACACATTTAGTAACTGCCCATCATTTCCTTGGCTCCTTATTTTTTTTAATCTGAAACATTCTTGAATAACAGAAGATCAGTGATTGAGCCCAGGAAAGTATTTATTCTCCAGACTTGGACATTGTTATTGTCTTCCAATAATCTGAGTAAAAGAAGAAGTCTTTATCAACACAGGAGAGAGAAAGCAAAGTGAGAAGCTGGTTAAACTTGCAAAACTCTTATCAGAGTATAGGAATCATCAAAAGTACACATTGTTTACAGGAACCAGAGCTTTGTGGTTTTTTCTACCTTAAATGGTGAAAAGAAGCAATATTTACATTATTTGTTTTACTGTAGGTGGGCAGGTCTGAATTGCTATCCCTTCTTTTTCCTTTTCCCACATTCCCCTGATTACACAGAAAGTTAAGTTTCTAATTTTGGTTCTTGCACTACACTTCAGAGGCTGTCATCTATTTCAAATCATGGAAAATCCCCACTAAATCTTACATGCTGTTATTCTGTGTCCTAGAACAAAGTAGGAAAAAAGGCTGTAGAGAGATTTTCTGCTTTCAAAAGCAGATGAGTGGTCACAAGAGTACCAGAAGAAAATAGCTAATCTTGCATAATACGTACACAAAAATATTTCTGGCAAGCGCTCACTGGTAGCAGGTAGAAAAAGAGAGGAAGTTATGATCGGAGGACTCCTGTGTCATCAGTCATCACACATGTCTTTTCTTTCCCTTGTTACGGCAGCCATGATAGATCTGGCCATGTGAGCCTGCTGAAGTGCCTTCCAAATAAACTTGGGTTAGCTAGGAAAATGAAATCATAGAACTGCGACAGTAAGGGACAGAATAACCTCAGAGTGTTCTTCCGAAGCACCCAGTTAATGACTTAATTTTCGTGTGTTTGTTTGTGCTAGTGCTCCTGGCCTGCTGTGTTCCATGGGTTATAAGTAGCTGTTCACTTTCTAGTGAAACTACACATGTGCACTGTCTGGTTACACTTTATACTACAATGACCAGGCGAAAGATTTCCAAGACTAGTATTAAATGAAATAGGATATTCCTGGGTAGCTTTTATTTTGCAGACATGGAATCTCCGGAGGTTTTACATCTGGGAAAGATCATATCACAGCATCTGGTGCTTGACTGTAAATTAGAATTTGGTATTTAAAAATGACCAGGTAAAAAATGAAAAAAAAAATTACAGTGCTAGAAGTTGGAGTGACAAACCTTTTAAAGTATAATCTTACAGGTTTTCTTTGTGAGGCATATGTACCAGTATAAAGACATAGATCATTAGCCAGTCCTCAACTGCCTATCACTACATCTTGCAAAGGGTTCCTCTTTCCTGTCTAAGGATTTCTTCGTGTACACCATTGCAAATGAAGACATAAGGTTATCAAAAATGAGTTGCATAAGCTGATACAGCTCATTTTGTTTGAAATTGGGTTAAAAAAGCACCTCTGTGAGACTTCATGAGGCTAACCTCTGTCAAGAGGCTGGAAGCAGGCAGCTGGGGGCAGCACCTTCTACCATTATGGCTGTGGTATAAGGACAGCCTGGGCTTCCTTCAGAAAGCTGCTGTTAGTTGTAAGAGACTATCAGTACAATCATAGCTAAATTTGTTTCCCAATTAACTCTAACTTTGCTGTGAATATATCATGTTCTTGTCCAGAAGGTCAGGACTGTCTGCAGTGAGTTATATTTTAAATCAGTTGCTGAATCCTATCTGCTACTCTACTGGAACTGGAAGATAAATTTAAGTTTTACTAGATCTGGGTTTCCCAGCTCTGCCTGATAGTCTTCCTTGGAAGCAGGATGCGGAAAGTTCTACCTTGTAATTTATTCGTGTCTGAGTTGGAGTCATAACTAGAATAATAACAGCCACACCACCACACTGAGGAAATTACCTGTGAGGAAGGGAGAGGGATCTACATACTCCTCCTCCCAAGTAGACTATTAATAGCACTAATGGCCTAATGAACAATTGGCTCAGACAGATCTTGGGCCCGTTCATAGAATCATAGAATCACAGAATTGTCTAGGTTGGA
>BJBW01005790.1:0-14573 GCA_004320125.1 Scolopax mira
TTGATAGCAACTTAAATGATAAAATTTGTGCCAAAGTGGGTTTTACGTGTTCAAAACGTGAACAGCAAACACAGCTTTCTCAGGCCTTTGGTTCTGCTTCAGTAGTAAATATGGGGAATCCTGATTTTGAAACCAAACTGTCTTTTGGAAGTGGTGGGTTGTCCTCCTCTGTTGCACAACAGCTGCTTAATAACATCTGCTTTTTGTTTGTTTGCTTGTTTTCAATCTTACTTATTTTTACAAGCAGGTTCTGCTGTGAGAATAATAGACAGGCATGTAAAGCTAAGTTCATTTTAATTTCCTCAGTTGGCGAGGTGTTGGATGGGAGTTCTCTCTGTGCAGCATCCACTTCCCAGGGCCCTTCCAGCAAGGAGGGGGGGGGGGGGGGGCCCCANNGGGGGGGGGGGGGGGGGGGGGGGGGGCATCATATTTGCTCAATACCAGTCAACTGGGACCTTCCCAGTTTGCCAGGACTGGTGGTAGATGATGGAGAGTGAGGTGTGACCTTATCTCTTTGTTCAGCCAGGCTCTGTCCCCGACAGCTCGCTTTCCTGCGCACAGGGACGGCCCGCACCTCTGCTTTTAAGACTTCCTCCTTGAAAAACATCCAGCCTTCCTGGACTCCTTTGGCATGGTCCTCAGGAATATTTAGTGATTTTTATTTCTTATTTATTTTTTTGTCAGACTTAGGTTGATGGTTGGACTAGCTGATCTTTAAGGTCCCTTCCAGCCTAAATGATTCTATGATTACTATTAACAGTTGGTAGCCTTCCTCACCTTGGCTTGCACCAGAAAAATCAATTTTATTTTTCGACTGGAGGAATTACTTTGGAGACACAGCTATTTTTAATTTTTACCTCTATTCTGAAGGAAGAAAACAAAGGCTGTTTTGCTGGCAAAGTGTGCGGGTGACACATCGGAGTCATCGGTGTTTGGAAAAAAAAGTGGGAATGGGTCAGTTGGAGAAATTAAGCTGGGTCACTTGGCAAATTCAGTGAGAGTAAATATAAATGTAGTTAAATGAGAGGCCAGATTGAAGAATAACAGCGGTTGTGAGAATTTTGTTTAAAACAAAAAAATAACCAGTTTGAGAAGTCTTCTAAAAATTGTATATTTATGGACAGTGTTCAAACCTGTGGGAGACTTTCCCCATCCCCAATTGTATGATCTTGGTAAAAATTTTCTTCCCATAGAATGTAGGTTCATAATACTGGTTACTTTCCATGTCAAATCACTTTTTAACTCACTCAATTTTATTTATAGCCAGTTTAGGGGTTTTTTGTATGTTTAAGTTTTGATCAGAGCCAAAGAGTGAGAGATATCCCACTTTTCTTGTATCCAATATCACAGCATTTCCTCTTCTTTCCTCCAGGAGCTTGGTTTTTACTGAACAAGGGTTCTTTCACCTCTTGAGTTTCCCAGGGATATGTGAAGCAGTAGCAAGTTGCCTGTTACCACTTCACCTTTTGCGAGAGTATGATCAGAAACACTGGCTTGGGTTCTGTTAAACTTAATCTTCAGTGATTTTAAAAAAAACAAACCACAAACCAATCAAACTACACCCAAACCTGAAATTTACCTCAAGTGGTTTAAAAAGTTCTTCGTAAACTCCAGTGCATATTGCAAATCACATGCTGAATTAAGTCATCGGTTGGTTTATCCTGGTTAGTTTCAATTTATTGACAGGCCATCTCTACAAATTAAACTTGTAGTTAATCTTTTTTCCTTTTTTTGTGAGCTGTGGTTTCATTTGAAGGTATCACTAGAAGCTGATTTCCAACAACCATCTCTGTCTTACATTAAGAGCAAACAAAACGTAACTTCTGAGTAGGTTGAGATTATTGTGTTGTGACAAAGACCTTCCTTTTTCTGTTAGTGTGTGTGTGTCTTTGGGTGTTGGTTTTTTTGTTGTTTGGGGTTTTTTTGGGGCATGTGACTTTCTTGTGGTTTTTTTGAAACTGTAGGATGATTTGTCAGAAACCCAAACTAGATGTATCTTGTGACTGAACTAATCTTGGTTTCCTGCTGTTCTGAAGCAGACTGTTGGCAAGGAAAAGCTTTGTCATAAAGCGAATGCATCTTTGTCTTGTGTGAAGGGAGGGTGAAGAGGGAAGAGGAAGTAGTAGAGCCTCAAGGCAGTAGTTGGTGCATTGACTAGAAGCTCCTCACTCCACAGGTAATGATCCTTGATTCTGCCCCTTCACAAAGGATCTTTGCCTGGGAAACCTTCCCTGACTCCTTGGGCTACATAGGCAGTCAAGTGAAATGTTTCAGAGATGTTCTTGTGGCCTGAGGCCAGTGGGCTTGGCAGTTGTCCATACCACTAAGTGCTTTTGCTCCTTGTAGAGTAGCTACAACCCACTTTGCGTATTTAATGTAGTTTGACCTGTGCTGACTCATGAACCAGTGTCTGGTTGGTCTGGGCCAAACCCAAGCGATGCCAGAGGCTTGGAGCTGTTCTGTGGTTGATGCTGTGGAGTGAATGTGATTCCATGCCCAGACCCTTACCCTGGTCCTGCTCCCTTTGCATCTACAGACATAGAATCATGGTTAGAGTTGGAAGGGACCTGAAAGTTCCAGTTCCAACCCCCTGCCCTGGGCAGGGACACCTCCCACCAGACCAGGTTGCTCCAAGTCCCCTCCAGCCTGGCCTTGAACCCCTCCAGGGATGGGGCAGCCACAGCTTCTCTGGGCAACCTGGGCCAGGCTCTCACCACCCTCACACCAAAGAAGTTCTTCCGAATATCTATAATATAAATCTCCCCTCTTTCGGTTTAAAACTTTTCCCCCTCACCCTATGGCTCCCCTTCCTGATCAAGAGTCCTTCCCCATCTCTGCTGGAGCCCCTTGAGGGACTGGAAGGGGCCTCTAAGGTGTCTCCGGAGCCTTCTCCAAGCTGAACACACCAAATTCTTTCAACCTGTCCTCACAGCAGAGGGGCTCCAGCACTCGCATCATCTTCATGGCCTCCTCTGGACCCATTCCAACAGGTCCATGTCTTTCCTGTGCCGAGGACTCCAGAGCTGAGCACAGTGCTCCAGGTGGGGTCTCCCCAGAGCTGAGTAGATGGGCAGAACCCTCCCTCATCCTGCTGGCCACACCACTTTTGATCCAGCCCAGGATGCAGCACACATTGCTGGTTCCTGTTGAGCTTCTCATCCACCAACACCCCCAAGCCCTTCTCCCCAGGGCTACTCTCAACCCAGCCTGGCCTTGGTCACAAAGAAAGAATGATGAACCAGAGCCATAGTGAAAGTATCTGCTGCCTCTCTTGGCACTGATAGATCTCGTGTCTCAGGTGTGTGTCGTGCTGTGGACGTTGTTGGGTGTTTATGGCTTTACTTTTACTTTTATGGCTACTTTTATACATATTTTTCCCTAACTGTGGCAAAATGAAAGTATTACTATAGCAATGTGTTCATATGGCAGGTGGCCCAGTGTTGAAATAAACTTTCCATCCCGAGGAAGTATTTTAGTTTATGAACCCTATATAAATGCTGTCTCTTGTTATGTCTTCCCCCATTTGGCAGTGGATACCCTGTTTTCAAGAAAACTAAATGGAAAATACAGACTTGAGCGCCTTGTTCCGACTGCAGTCTATCAGCATATGAAGATGCACAAACGAATTTTAGGACACTTATCCTCCGTGTACTGTGTAACTTTTGATCGGACTGGCAGGCGAATATTTACTGTAAGTACAAAATCCTTAAAATTTTGTGATTTTTACTTTTTTTTTTAAAATACAGCAGCATGACAACACCTTGTTTTCGAAACCTAAATGTACTGATGTTGTGTGTCCAGGGCACCTAAATGCTTTGCTACTGCAACTCACTTACATGTTTTTTGATAACCATGCTATTTTGCATGTTAAATTAATTTTGGCAGACGTGTCTTAAGGCTAGATGTGATGGTAATTGCTGATCTGTGTAGTTCAGACAGAGAACTCGGGTTATTTTTAGTGGGAGGGAATTTTCCTGTGTAGATTCTTTCCTCTGGACTTGGTGTTCTTTGGTAAAAACGTAAGTTTATGTTGGAGTTCAGCGATAGGATGAGGGGTACTGGTTTTAAACGGACAGAGGGGAGACTGAGAGGAGATCTCAGGAAGAACCTCTTTGCTGTGAGGGTGGTGAGAGCCTGGCNNGGGCTTGAAGCAACCTGGTCTGGTGGGAGGTGTCCCTGCCCAGGGCAGGGGATTGGAACTCTATTATCTTTTAGGTCCCTTCCAACCCAAACCATTCTGTGATTCTGTAAGTAAAAGAACAGACCACCACTACAAAATTTGATTAGACAGTCAGCGAAGACTGTCCACTTCAATATGGAAGTAAAGATTATTTTGACTCTTATCTGTGATTTCTGTTAAATTTAGAGAATAGCTATTAAATTTAATAGCCTGGTGATATCCTCAGGATTGGTACAACATGCTGGTGGTCATGAGAAAGCTGAAAATGGACGTGGTGTGTTGTAATGAATGTTGGTTCGCAAGGAATTGTCTCTATGAGATCCCAGGAACTGGGTTGTTTGGTTTTTTGTAACAGTGCTCTTAGTGTTGTTAATGATTTCTTTTTTGTTGTTGCTTTAAAAAAATAATTGTCTGAAATATTTACTGAAATGGCAAGTTTCCCAAGGAATGGGAATTAAAAAAACCATACTGGTGTCAGTGTAATCTGGATTTCTTAGTAAGTGGCCCATTTCAGCAGAGCCAGAGTTCTCTTAAATACACACCTCGTGCCAGTCTGGAACGTTTCGGCTGCATTTATCTCCTTCCCAGAAGCAGTGGATGTAATTGCTACCGTTGTGGAGCCAGGAGCTGGATTGTGCACTTTCTAATCTCGTGGCAGTTCTCCTACTTTATGTATTACAGTCCTGACTTCTAAAATTCTTTCAATGTGGTGGTAAATATGATTTGTCCTTTTGCCCACGTGCATCTTACTTTGTTGTGTAGAGGGATGTGTGTTTACGTTGAGGTTGGAAGGGACCTCTGGAGATCATTTCCTCCAACCCCCTGCCAGAGCAGGTCCCACAGGAACGTGTCCAGGAGGGTTTGGAATGTCTGCAGAGAAGGAGACTCCACCACCTCCCTGGGCAGCCTCTGCCAGGGCTCTGCCACCCTCACAGGAAACAAGTTCCTCCTCATGTTTAGATTGAACTTCTTATACTCAAGTTTTCTTATACTCCCTCTTGTCCTGTCCCTGGGCACCACTGAAAAAAGACTGGCCCCTTCTTCTTGACACCCACCAAAGTAGAAGAACGTGAAATAAAATGGGGGTGTGGGGGGGTAATACCACTTCTGCCACCCCAGTGTTTTGCTGGTAAGTCCTTTGCTGACAAATAGGTGGTGTCCTGCTACACCTGCTTGAAAGAGGCCCCAGTTTAGATCATGATTCCTTCAATCTAGTGTTAAAATGGCCATAGAAATTAATTGTAGCTGGTGAATTTTCATTTTGAAGGGTCTAGGACAGACCTCCTTACATCAGTGTTTTTGGGTAAATCCGATGGTTTTTGTGTAGACGTTTAAGTGGTTTTTTTGCAAGTGGAAAACCCATGGTTTGTGTTCCAGATGGCAGCAGAGTCCAGCTTGCTGTAGCTGACGTGATGTAGGCAGTGGATAAATGGTCACGGACTGTCTTCTTGTAATGCAACACTGCCAAGTCTTTTCAGTCTGGACTGCTACAATTTCTGAAGTCTGTAGTGTAGTAAGAAGAAATAGGATTTTATAACCAAAAGTAAGCCAGCCTTTGTTCCAGCCACGTCTGTTGCCAGCCTGTGGCTTTGCTACATCAGCAGGGAATCGTTCTTGCTCTGTGTTGTTACTCTACAACCTCCAGCCTTCCGTGTGACACTGGCGAGATAAGAGCTTGTTTCAGATTTATAATTGGTTCTAGAAGATGCATCATAACTATTTCCTTTTCCTCCTGACCTCTGAGGGATTGAAAGCCTCTAAATTCAAGTTCTATTTATGTCCTGCTTCAAATTAAAAGAAAAAGAAAGTGATCTCAGCACATTTGAGTCATACTCTTCTGGGAGATGTTATCTTTGCTAGGAAGATGATGCTCTTAGTTTGCCTAAAGGCAGTGAGAACGGGACATTATGCAGTTTTCCTGGTAACCAGTAGGTCATGCAGTGACTGTATCCATTTATATTCTTTTACGGATTTCCCAAGAGATTTCTGAATATCTACCTCTTCCCTTTTTCTTGAATATACTAAAATATTCCTAATACACAAACTGTTCTCTTGGTATTTTAGTGGGGGTTTTTTATTAACGCGAATTAAGGCATGTTCACTTGCAAAGGCACAGCTGAAAGACTTATCAGTGAAGAAAACCTCATTATTTCTGAGGATTCTGTGTATCCTGGATCTCTTGAAAAGCCTGACTTGCAGAACCCAGCCAGAGTAAGAGATAGAAGCGTTGGCCTCTGGTTCCTGCACTACTTCACTTTCTGACTGAGCAGAAGGATGATGGCCAACTCCTTTTCCCAGCCATTATCTCCCTGTCTGCTCCAAGATTCCTCTTTCTAGGGAATAACAGGCAGTGGTGTGGAATAGTCTGTGTAGGGTTTTCAACCCTGGATGAATTTGTAGGTTTTTTGGCAGTTTGACTTCAGCCCACGAGTCTGCGTAAGGGTAGGGAAATGAACTGCTTTCATCCATACCTTGGCAGTGCCGTGGGGGGCTCTCTCCCAGTGCTGAGCTCCTCCTGGGGTTCCCTCCTGACAGATGCTCTTTAACAGGCACATCATTCCCAGCAGTTGCAGACATGGGGTTGGAAAGGGGAGCAGTGGTGTGAGCCAATGCCCTCGCTGACACCCCTGTAACAGGATTGCAAGAGTTGGGAATCGCCCCATTCGCTTTGGGCAGAATCCCGTGAATTTCTTTGAACTCTAATATTGTTATCTTGGCAAGATGCTACAGAATTTATAATTTCACCCAATTCTTTTTTTTTTCTTTTTTTCCTTATTTCTTGTTGAGACTTGCTAACAGTTGTTTATGTTTTCTCTGCAGTGGAGATGTATAATGTATATTTCTATAGCTATATTATAGCCGAGTGGTAGGGAACAGGCTGGTTTTATGCTGATCTTCTTTCCATGGTTTGCTGTTCCTAAAGAGACCTCTGAGGCCCCTCCAGGTCGCATTAGATCCCACAACTAGTTTTTCTGGCTGACCTTTTTACATCTTTTAAGTTGTCTTGTGTGCAGGTTGCTCTCCATCAGTTACATTCCAGAAGCAGCATTTCAGGAATCTTTCAATGCAGGGTTTGGTTTATTGATTTCCTCTTTTTTTTTTTTTTTTTCCTTTTTGCTGTGCTTTGAACAATCTGTTCATCCCGTAAAATGACTGCGGGCTGTAAGCTTACTGTAAAGTCAGTAGCTTATTCATAGTATTGATCTGTACGATGTGAGAATTGCAGAAGCATGTTTATGTAATATGTGTAGTTGGGTAGACAGAGCATTCTATATATAAATTTTTTTTTTTTTTGAATTTATGTAGCTCCAAGAAGAATGGGACTAGTGGTTTGCTGATGATACAAAACTTCTGGTGTATCAGCCACCCCTCCCAGTCTTTGCTTTGCTGCCACACAGTGAGACCTGGACAGGCTGGAAAGTTGGGCAGAGAGGAACCTGATGAAATTCAAGGGCAAGTGTAGGGTGCTGTGCCTTGGGAGGAATAACCTCCTGCACCAGGATGGATTGGGGGGCCAGAGAGCAGCTCTGAGGAGAAAGTCCTGCTGGACAACAGGAGGCCCATGAGCCAGCAATGTGCCCTTGTGGCCAAGAAGACCAGTGGCATCCTGGGGTGCATCAGGAAGAATGTGACCAGCAGGCTGAAGGAAGTCATCCTCCCCATCTAGTCTGCCCTGGGGAGGCGCCATCTGGAGCACTGGGTCCAGTTCTAGGCTCCCCAGTTCCAGAAGGACAGGGAACTGCTGGAGAGGGGACAGCACACGATGAGGGGCCTGGAGCATCTCTCTTATGAGGAAAGGCTGAGGGACTTGGGTCATTTGAGTCTGGAGAAGACAAAGGGGGGATCTGATCAATAGCTGTAAATACTTCAAGGGTGGGTGTCAGGAGGATGGGGCCAGGCTTTTTTCAGTGGTGCCCAGGGACAGGACAAGAGGGAACAGGCACAAACTTGAATGTGGGAAGTTCCATCTAAATGTGAGGAGGAACTTGTTTCTTGTGAGGGTGCAGAGCCCTGGCAGAGGCTGCCCAGAGAGGTGGTGGAGTCTCCTTCTCTGGAGACATTCCAAACCCACCTGGACATGTTCCTTTGGGACCTTCTCTGGGTGACCCTGCTCTGGCAGGGGGTTAGAGGAGATGATCTCCAGAGGTCCTTTCCAACCCCATGTCATTCTGTGATTCTGTGAACGTAAGTGGGTGTAATGCCAAATGACAAAACACGGTACCAATTCATCATTCATTTCCCAATTAATGTAAGTTTTCATGTGTTGTACCAGCTGTTTCTGTTTCTGCTGGAGTTTTGGGAGAAGCATCTTCCTGAAGAGCACGAATCCAACTTGCTGTGGGATTTGTGCTCTGTCTTTTAAGTGCATCAAGCTTTGTATGTGCTGTTGAGAATTCATGTAGGCTTATGTTGTGTTTTGAACGCGGGGTGTTAAAAACACGAGGGGGGGTTATTTACCCATCTAAGGGCACTAGTTTTTCGCTCTTTTTCAGTTTATTGTGTTAATTATCTGTAACATCAAAGCGCCTCATGGCGGTTGAAATGATTTCTGCCTTACCTTCTAGGGGTCGGATGATTGCCTGGTTAAAATCTGGGCGACGGATGATGGAAGGCTGTTGGCCACGCTGAGAGGGCACGCGGCTGAAATATCCGACATGGCGGTGAACTACGAGAACACCATGATAGCTGCTGGGAGCTGTGATAAAATGATCCGAGTTTGGTGCCTTCGGACTTGCGCGCCCTTGGCGGTTCTGCAGGGCCACAGCGCGTCCATAACATCCCTCCAGGTAGGTCGTTGCTGTCCGAGCTCCCCTGAGCAAAGAAAGGCATCGTTTGACTCAAAAATGGAACCACCTGAGAACGTTCCGTGTAGTAAAGGGGGGAGCCTGGCCATGAAGCTGTGAAGTGAGAAGGAATTTTCATGGTTTATTGGGAAATAGCAGACGTTTCTTGTCAAAATGCCTGGACCTTGTTGAAAAAAATTGGGTGATGCACGTGGGGAGTTCTTTTTGAGGTGTTACTCTGCAGGTGGTGGTTCTGAGCAGAGGTGACGTTGAGAACTGCAGTCACTGCTGAATATTTGGGGATTTTTTTCTTCGTAGCGTTGCCTGTTGTTGTGCAACTCGGGTCGTGGGGAGGGAGAACCCAGTGTCCTTTGGCAAGTAACCCCGCAGGGTTGTTCTGAACAAAGAGAGTGCAGCAGCATGTTATTTTGGTGTTCATTGCCATTTATTTTCCTTGTACTTGATTATTTTTCTTGGTGAGAAGTCAATGACTTGAGGAACTCCTCAGAACATCTGGAACAGATTAACAGGAGACCTTTTTCTTTTTTTCTTCCCCCCTTTTCCCCCAGTTCTCTCCACTGTGCAGTGGCTCAAAGAGATACTTATCTTCAACCGGGGCAGATGGAACAATATGCTTTTGGCTGTGGGATGCTGGCACCCTTAAAATAAAGTTAGTTGTGATTTTATTTGTTGCTATTTCTTTCTTTTTATCTTTCATTCTCTTTTTTTTTTTTTTTTAATTAATAATGATGTACAAATGTTTTGAGAAAAATTTGACTTGTCACTGACTGGTTCACTGTGTGGTTGTTGGGTATGATCTGTTTCTGATGTAGCTACAGCTTGCTTATCTTTTAAGGACTAAGTTGATAATGTAACATTTTGTGGAGTGAAGGAAATAACTATATTCCCAGTTCTGCTGTAGTTGGTAATTTATCAAAAAATCTTACTGATTTTTTTTTTTGGGGGGGGGGGGGGGATGAGAGGGGGGGGGGGGGGGGGGGGGGGGGTATGAGAGTGTGTGTGTGTAATATGATGTCAGAGTTGGTCCTTTCTGGTTCTGCTCTCATCTCTTAATCCCAAATGAAATGAAAATTAGATTGATTAAATGATTGCAATTTAGATTGGAAAACCCTAGTATAAAATAGGATGGGATATCTGTGATGTTTGTTCTTTCTTTATCTGTATTGCCTTTTCATGGTTGCTCTTTACTGTAGTGTGGTACGTTGCTGGCTGAAGTTGAGACTGAAATTTCTGCCTTCAAAGTACAAGATGATAGAAATGTTGTCAGGACCCTCAAATAGCGATAGGTTGTTTAGGCTTTTTTTAATTAACTTGTTCAATGGCTTTCAAATGCTTTTTGCTCCATTTCCTTTAGAGCAAAACACCTCTACCTTAAAATTGAAAACTGTTTTAGTAATCATGAGTAATTTAGTTTTGGGGATAGGAAGTGGTTCTTAGGGATATATTTTCCTGGAAAGCAGGTTCCATTTTTTTGTAGTTTTGGTAATTGCTGTTAGAATATCTTTCTTGTGGCGTGCGGTGGTTGGGCAGGGCTTGTAGGCGCATTTCACATGCTCATTTTTAACATAGGAAGAAGAGGAGTTGCCACCATGTTATTTTTCTTAAGATCTCATAAGTCTGAGCTCCTGTTGACAAGGTGAATCCTTCATCTACCTGATTTGTAAACCTTTTGAGCCCACGTGCTTTTCTTTCCTAATTTTTTCCTTCCTTTCTTTTACCTTGTTCCTAAGTAAAGTTCAAGTCCATGGAACTGAATTTTGAAACAAATCCCGTTATGAGAGAATAGCAGAATTCATGAGACTTAAGGGGGTTATCCCATATAAGCTGGGAGAGGAATGTGTAGAAATCCTGAATGTTTGGATAAATCAGAGTTGAATGGGATTTGTCCAGAGGTAAAATTTCAGGGAGTGAGAAAGCTGGCGTCAGTTATGGTAGGGGATTCTCAGCTAATTCTTTCTGTGGTGATATTTAAGTGTAGAATAAAATTTTTCAGTGAGATGCGCTCAGCAAATATTAAAGGAATAAAGATTTGTGAATAATGCTTTCATCTATAAGTAGTCACAGCAGATGTGATCAGGCAGCAGCCGAGGGAAACCAGATGAGTTCAGGTGTCTTCTGAGTGCAGCAAGGATGTGGTTCTGGTAACCCAAGTCAGTGATTCGTGTTGCTCAATGACAGTAAATTTTGAGACTGGAATTTGTACCCTCCTTACTTTCTGTTTGGGAAGTATTCTGTACCGAGGAAGACTGTTGGCTGTGTTTCTTCAGTCTGGAAAAAGATGACATGGACAGTCATGAATGTTGTGAGGAGGACATATAATGAGGAGTTAGTTGTTGGCCCTTACTGTACTGAGGGTATCAAGTGAAGGTGGCCTATTCCAGGTGGGAAGGAGATTGTTCTTTATAAAACATGCAGTTAAATTGTGAAATTCCTTGTTGTAAGATGCATTATGCATTATATGAAGATATTTAAAGGCAGTGTGTGCTTTTTCTGTTCTTACATATCCACTTTTGGCTACTTTGGCGGCAGGATATTGGTTTTAGATCTTGGTTTGAACTTAGAGCTGCAATGTATTTGATGCTTTTTCATCCAAGCTTAAACTTGTTAAAAATACGGTAAAGTCTGAATAAGTCTTTTGAGACTAGAACATGACTGTATGTCATGTATGGTATCAAAATAGTTGGAAACCCAGAAGAGTCTTAATGTAGCTCTTCCTGAACTGAAGAGAATGGTAGTTCAGGGGAATTCCTTTAGTTAAAGGAAATCTTACTTAATGTGCTAAACTGTAAACTTTCAAACCTATGTTTGTCATGCTCATTCCAGTAAATGCAAATGATACTGGGAAATGAAGACTCCAGTGTAATTTTCCCCAGCATCTCTAGAAAGGAGGAAAGCTGGCAGAGAAAAGATTTCTTCCCACAAATGTTCAAGGTCTGACCTTGCTGCCCTGTATCTCGGTTCCAGCCCAGTCCAGAAAGGACTTGCTTTCAAGCAAGACCAGAAGATCTGAGTAGCACAGGTGAAGGTGCTGTCACATCCCTAAATCAGAACTTGATTTCATGCTCCTCCTGAGCTTTAGTGCAGCTTGTCCTTCAAGAATCCCATTGCTGTTGGTGATGACAGTGTGTTACTAAATCATCCAGTGCTTTTAATGGGGACTGGTGGCAAAGTCTTGAAATTTGAGCTGCTTAAAAGAAAAAAAAAAAAAGGGGGGGGGGGGGGGAGAAAATATATATACACACACACCCCCTGCACTACTTGAATCATCTGACAGTGAGTTAAGATGATGAGCTGTTGGGCAGCCTCATGATGATCATGGGGTAGATTGTAGTTTGAGGATAATTGGCAGCACTAGCAGTACTTGGCTGAACTTTTTCATTAAATATGGGAAAGGCAGCATTTGGATACACTACTGCATTTGGGGTGCTCTCGGGTGGAAAATAGTCCAGTGTGTTCTTAACTGCACTGAAAACTGGGTTCCACTGAAGCAGCTTGGGTGGTGACGGTACTGGATCAACTCCCTGTCTCTAACTGGAAATTGGATTTAGTTCCTCCTGGGAACTCCCTCTGAAGGGAATTTTTCTCTGTCAGCTTCTTCAGGAGATGAGGAAACTCAAAATTGTTCTTTATTCCACACTTAGAAAATAAGATCAAAATATTAAAGAGTGATTATTTATCTCAACAGATTATTGGAAAAATTGGAAAAGTCATTACTTTGAGAACTGGAGTATTTGGCATTAAAATGGCCTTTGACATCCTTCTCCTTTGTTAGAAGAATTCCTTTGACTCTTCTAATGTCTTGTGCCCTACTCCAGCTCTGCTTTTCTTATCTCTGCAGATGTTTGGTTTGTTTCATTCTTAGATCACAAAAATCCTTATGTTCAGCTTTACCAGCAGCTCTGCAGCATTATTAGTAGTATCTCTGAAATTAGAGGCTCCAAATTTTTGGATAACCTCATTAAGTGAGGCATGTTCAGTACCAAGGACACACACATGGCCCAGACAGGAAGTGGTTGGTGACAGAGCTCTATTCTGATAAACTGTAGAAGGACACAAGTTACAGGAGATTTAGTGCTATCAAATGAAATAAGACACTGGCTTCCAAGTAGAGGAATCATAGCATTGTCTAGGTTGGAAGGGACCTTTAACATCATCCAGTCCAACCATCAACCTAACTTTTGATAAAAAGAAACCATCACTAACCCATGTGTCTAAGCACTATGTCAACCCGGCTTTTAAATACCTCCAGGGATGGTGCTCAACACCATGTGTGTTAGTGTTCCTGTTTTGGACTAGAGGTTGATTGCTCAGTTGTCATCAGTAAGGTGTGACACTTCCCATCTGCTTTCTTAAGCAGAAGGCACTTGTTGTTAAAGGGGCTGGTCATACATCAGAATTCAGATATTCTGAACTTTGGTCGTTATATTGTGAACAAAGACTTCATTTGGAGAGGTTGTATCACACGTGTGTTATGGGAGGAAGTTTGAGCCACTCCATGTCCAGGGTGAGGTTAGTCTGCAGGGCTTGACTTGGATGACTAATTCCTTCACTATTTTGCTGCATTTTGAAGATGATGATCTTGAGATGTTTATATGGGTAAGAGTGTGCCTTTGATGAGGCACAAATTGAGACCAAAAGGCTTCTTTGCTGCTGTTCCAAAGGTGGGTTCTTTTTTGAGTACAGCCCCTCTTGGTTCTGGATTTATGATAAGCTTAATATGTGTCTCCTCCAGGAGGAGAATGGTTCACCAGGGCTTTTCTGGACCTCACCATGAACTGTTTGTGAAGGGATCTCAGTGCCTTCCAGTCATTTACTAATTGGATTGAGAATATATGTAAAGCAAGAACAATTAGCTTGGTTTCTGTATGCTGCAGGAAATTCTGCTTTAGTCCCCTTTCCTTGCTTCCCCAAAAATACTGATTGCCCAGCTCGTTTTGCAGAGACTACATTCTGCTCTGTTGTGAAAGAATGCCATTATCTTTTGTCTCCTAATGCCTAAAATAACACACATTAGAGAGGTGTAAGTGGGAGAATTTATCCAGACTAGAACATAAGTGCATACTTGCTCTGTTTTGCAGCTGTCCTAACTCCAAAAGCAGAGCTCACAAACCAGAGTGGAAGAAAACAGCAGCCTATTTATCTATTTACACTCGCTCCACTTCTGTAAGCTGCATGCTGAATCATCCCAGAGTTCTTTTGATGTTAGTTAAGAAGGGTTTTCAGCTGCTTTGTAGAATAGACCTTTGTCTCGTTTAGTTTATCTTCTTGTCAGGTTTCCCTGTTGTGAGCCTGCAGGGAGCTACCTCAAAACTCCTAGAGCAAAAATTCCCAGAAACAGCCTAAATGGACAATTTGGAGAAAGATTTCTATAGTGGTATTACTAGTGTTTATTGCTTTGTTTTATGCCCAGGCACTACTAAGGTTTAATGCTTCCTACTTTCTTGGAGATGGCAATAGATTTGTGGAGAAAGGTCTCATACATCTGCCTTCAGCTGAAGTAAGTTAGGGCTACAGAGATGATGAGGGGACTAGAACATCTCTCTGATGAGGAAAGGCTGAGGGACTTGGGTCATTTGAGTCTGGAGAAG